>VWZW01007667.1:2452575-2538006 GCA_013397115.1 Edolisoma coerulescens
GCGCCCGGCCGCCATCAGCGGGTCCCCTCGGGGCAGACCCCGCTCCCCGGCCCCTGCCCGAGCTGGCCGGCGACAGCCCCCGAACCAGTTTTTCCCACTGGAAAGCTGATGGGAGGAGGGGGCCGGGCCGCTGGGGAAGAGTCCCCCGCCGCCGGCGACCCGGGTTCCTGGGGCAGAGGGCAGCCCGCGAACCGCGGGGAACGGGGCACTGGGTTCTTCAGGTGGGGCCGGTGCAGACGCGGTGAGCTCCCGGTGTGTGCGCGGGAGGCTGAGGCTGGTTCGCTGCCTTGTGGCAGCCCTGTGGTCCCGCCTGGCACCAGTGCCATGACGTGGTCAGTGTTCCCTTCGTGGCCCGACGACGGCTCATTTCGCCCACTGTCATGGGAAGGGTGCTGGCGGCGACCTCAGCGAGGGGTGTACAATAAGCCTTTATTCGTAAGGAGAGGTATTCACTGGGCAGAGAGAGAAATGGGCGTTCAGCTTCACCTGGCTGTTAAAATCCAACTCAAGCACCTTGACTGAGTGGCCTGCCCCTGTGAGGCCGTCCCACCGCGGTCAGGACCACAGGGATGTCCCTCTACCCGCCTCAGCTCCTGTCCTTTCGTGAGTTGGATTTTTGGGCTGAGGCGACACTGAACAAAGCATCGGGGCTGGGCAGGCTGCTCCCACCAGTGGGAAGGAGGGGAAGGGAGAGAACAATGTTTGCGTGGAGAACAGTTTGGGTGGGAGATTTGGGAGCAGTGCCTGCTGCTCCTGCTGAGCCTGACCAGCCCCAACCCTGCTCATGCGCTCCCGAGGCCTCCCATGGCCAACAGCAGCTGCTCAGGCTTTCCGAGGTCTCACATGCAGGCAGAGCCAGCAGCAGGGCAGGGCTCTTCCTTCTGCTGTAGGCAGCAGCCTGCTGACCTCATCATTTGCCCCGACCTGCTGAAACAGGCAAATTTCATCTGCCAGTCTTACTGTGAGTCTCACCCAACAACTTCACTCTGCCTCCGAGTCTGCAGGGAAATAAGCTTTGAATGCTGAGGTCAAAATGATGCGTTTCAGACTGGTTTTTAGAAACTCATTCGTTGGAAATATACACTAAAGCTTCCTGTCCCCAAGAGAAATGTGTGCCATTACAGATGCATAGGAACACTTCACTGGCGATGAATAGCAATGGAAAAAGATGAGATGTTGCTTCAATCTGTCCCATTTCACTTAAATCCTTCTAATGCTCTGCAGATGCTTTGAAGAGGATAACACCTCACTGTCTTAAGAAATTATGCTTTAACCTTCTCATGGGTTAAACAATTTCCTGTGCCACTGTATGCATTCACAGAAGCATGTAAATCAGGTTTCATTATTTGTGCTGGCAGAAATTATCTGGAGTTTCCCAAGCCTCTAGAAAGACAGACTAGAGTTCAGTCCCTAAAAAGCAATGAAGAAGGCTTTTTCTTCCTTTTCCCCCTCCTCACTCAGCCAAGGAACTCATAAAGTTGGTCCTTTTCCAAAAGTGATGAGCAATATGGAAGAGCTGCCCGTTGTCCCACAAAGGGAAAGTCATTAAATAATGAAAGACTGAGGTCATGCCTGTCTTGAGAATGACTGCATAGTACAAAAAGTAATAGACTGATTTAAACAAAATGAGCATGAAGCAACACTATATTTCCATATGCTAAACACTGAGCTTATATTTTGGTGAAGACAAAGCAGATGGTACCTGATTTGCCATGAGGGCACCCTACTTACCTGTGACCCTCAGAGTCGATTGCCTGACCAAACGTAACGTGGGGGCACCACTAGAAGGAGAGTTGTTAGAGCCCCTGCTTACCCCATGCATATGACAGATAATGAGTCAGGAGCTTCCTGCCGCTTCGGGACTCTGTGAACGTTTATTCAGTCAAGAGCTGTGCAAGAAAATCTCTCCTGATTTCTGGTACATAGTTATCCCTTTACTGTCTGGATCAACTGCTTTGTAAATATTATGAAACAAGGCTTTGACAGTATTGGCTGCCATTTCTTTAAAAGGCTATGTAAGACTTCTTCCACTGCAAAGCACAGTGCATTTTGGAGTTGGTTTCATTTGAAATAAACCATAACAATGAAAAACAAAATCCTGCAGGACCATTCTCATCTTCTCCCTGAAACTACAGATCTGTGGGAACTTGAATACAAGTGGTGGTGCAGAGAGTGGTGAAGTTTTAGCATGGCTGCATGGTGGCTCAGTAAGAAGTGTCAGCAGAGGATGGCTTGTGCTAGAAGTATTGAGCTGAGTAGAAATGGATGAATTTGGGCAGCTGCATAGAGCTGACCTCAGCTCCTCCGATATTCACACTGGGCCTATGACATCAGCTGACTCAACAGTAACCAGTACAGAAACGGGGCTTTGGCAGGAGAATCTTCAGCTCAGGTGCATGCTGAAGATGTGGTCCAAGCTCTGCTCATGGCTGCATTTTTTCTGTGGGTGTAACTAGTTTTATTTCACAGTGTAAGTATGAGGGTTAATCGTCTTCTCAAGGAGACAGAAATGGTCACATTTTGTATTTCTGTGCTATGTCCGCTCATCTCTGAAATTCACAGAAATCCCAAGACAGATGATTCTTACAGTACATGGAAAGCATCCCTCCACCCCTCCCTACATGTGGAGCATTGTGGTCTGTGAGTGCAGCAAGGAGATCTTCAGTGGCTGGCGAGCTCAGTACACACATCCTTGGGAGACCAAGTTCAGCAATGTGAGTCCATAAATCCTTTGAAATGTTTTAAAGTTCTTGTTTCTTTGCTGAGCACTCTGGCTGTGTTTCCAGCACCAAGATCAACATGCTTTTATGCTTCAAAACAGGATAATGATGGGGAAACAACAAGGGCCATATGCAAGGGCCTGCCAGAGACAGAGAGAGAAGGGCACAGGGCAGGTGGGCAGAATAAACAGCAAAAATATTACCAGAGTATTTTCTGCAGAACTCCAAGAGAGAAATGTGTCTGTAGTGGTGTGGTGCATGGGGTGGAAATGATGTTTTCCTTGCAATTTACCTCCCTTATCTATCAGCTTTTTTTTTTTTTTTTTTCCTGTAGATTTCAGCGACAAATTGCTTTGTGAATTCTGGGTTCCTTTTCTTCAGGTTCACATTGCCAAAATAACCTGCGGTGAATGGTTTTGAGAGAGGTGTTTGTACTGCCTTGATGCTTCTCTTCAGTAAAAAAGTCTCTCTCATCAGGAAATATCATCTGTGGCACAGAAGGTCTTTCAGGTACTTCTCACTGGCCACCAGATGTGAGGAGCTGGCCCACAGCTGTGAGTAGTCTGGGTTTACATTTGGTGCTCTATTAACTCTGTCCATGAGTCAAAGCAGGTCACAGTGTCCCTCTGCACAGATGAAACTGGTATTAGGGAACAAAGAAAAATCTGAAAGGAAGCTGTAGGAAACTCCAGGCTAAAAGAGGAAAGCTTGGATGGAGGTGTGTGATGCATACTGGCTTGGACATACCAGGAAAAGTACTCTATGGGGAAGAGGGGTTTGAATACTGTTTTGCAGGGACAGGAGACAGCCCTGTCCCATTCACTTGGCCTAAGATTACACAGTAATCTTAACATTAACATAAAAAGTCTAAGTTTAGTCTAGGATGAGTGTTTTTCAACTTTTCCACTCTCGGATCAGAGCGTGAGCTTTGTTCGAGATATTTTTAAAAAAATCGTTTCCCATTGCAAGAGGCAGGTTTCAATTTGTAAATTTTTATGTGGAATCACCTCACTAAGGTCTTCCAGACACATATTTAGCTGTGAATGTTTAATGAAAATTAATGACTGAATGAAAAGTAAATAACAGATGTTAAAAAAATTACTATTTATAAACACATTAACTTAGATTAAAAATCGAAGCACTAGTTAGGGATAAATCAATAAATAAATAAGAGAAAGGAGAGCAGAGTATTTTGGTTTTCTCTTTGCTGGAGAGCCACCTTGGAGGGCCATAACAGTTACACAACCACAAGGATTTTGTTAATTCCACCACAAAAGGTCCGTAGCAGAGACCATTGCAGGAGCTCTGGTGCATGCCAAGGAATAGCCCACGTGGTTCCAACCAGTGCTTGACCACATCTTCTTATTGAAGTGCTGTGTTTGCCTATCTAGGCACTGACAGTGTGGTGTTGGGGATGTTTCAGTGTGTGGGTGGGCAACCTGGCAAGTCCGGCCTTTCTTCCTTGGTGTTATTTCCTTCTTGGGGAAAAACATTTGTGCTGATTTTATTTATTTGAACAGAAAAACAAATTAGTGTATTAAAAAGAGCCCCAACATTGCCTAGTTGTGGCATGCATTAAGTGTTTGTGTTGAAACTGATGCTCTTTATTGTCACAGGTATGGTTTTGGCTTCAGAACAAAATAAACGAAGGCTATTCCCTGGGAGCAGCTCTCGGCACACCGTTTACAATCTGCTCAAGGCTTCAGGGCAGGACAGCAGAGTTCAAGATACATTATTCACCTGGAAGAATGATCTGCCTGAGTGCTGGAGCATGGTAACCACAAGTATGCCACACTTGTGGAACATCCTATCTACTTTACAGGGAACGGTTGTGGCACCTAAAGAAAGAGTGGGATTAAGGTCTACACTCCTCCCATACAAAAGGTAAGTGCTCTCTTATATTACTTATGTTTTAATGTGAGAGGACTGACTGACATATCATCCGCTGTCACCACGCTGTGTTTTCTGAGCACAGCAAGTCTGGACATCCAGTACAGGATGACAATCAGAAGAAAACATTTTATTGCTCCACAGGATCTTCCAGTGAAGAGCCCGAGGCTGGCTGACACATGTGCAAGGGGGGGAAGAAGTTAATGAGTACCAGAATAAAATCAGAGGAGATTGGCATTTCTTGGCAGATGGGATGTTGGTGGGAGGGTAGAGGAGATAGGGGGAAGAGGTTTCTTTTTTGTCTGCTTATCTTTGATTTGGTGGAATTGCCAGGTGACTTCAAGGGAGAAGATGCACAATGCTCTTTTGTTCTTTCCACAGCTACTGCTTCTCTAACCTGCACATACAGTAGGACAAAGCTGGTTTGTACAAAACTACAGTTGCACAGGCTCTTCAAAAACCTGCAGGCAAATTACTGAAACATATTTAAAAGGCTGAGCCTGAAACTGTATGCACTGTTTACCCTTGCTGTAAAGTGTTTATTTGAATCTTGCTTCTTATGAAATGAAGAATTGTCATACTTGTTTTGTTATTTCGCTTTTGATGGTAGTGCAATACTTCAGAATAAAGAAGAAACCCGAGGGCATTAGTTACTCTGCAGTCATTACCTCCAGTACAGGGCAGCTTCCAGAGTTTCACAGCGTGCACTGCCCTTCTCAACGAACTGCTCTCCCATTGAAAGTGACAGATTTCAGCTTTCATGATACTTCAGAGATGAGCTGGAATGGAGTGCAAGGGAGTGGCACATGGCTTTACAGTGTTTGAGACAAAGCTGTCAGCAGATTTTTAAACAATTACATTGCTCTTGATAGAAAATCACATGATTTTGAAGCTTGAATTCCTTGTTTATCAGTTTATCCAGTCGGTCTCTTGCTGAAGTTCCCGGAGTTTGAACTAAGCAAGAAAGTTATGTGAGTCTAACTGTAACAGGTGCAAGTTTCTGTGCAGACATTACAATCTAATTTTAGGCATAATTGATGTTGGTTTATTTAAAAAAATTGATTAAAAATGCAGTCCACTTAAAATTAAAATAAGAAGGTCTTCCTGAAAACAAGAGGCGGAAATTCTTTATGTTGGTAAGACCTGATACTGTGATTCACAACATGAGTCTTGCTTCCTTGGAAAAAATAACTCCTGGTCTAATTATTTCCCAAGGAAAAAAAATGAAGGAAACCTTCTCTACATTTCTTCTGATTCTTATCTATTTTGCATTCAAAAAGTTTATTTCATAATTACCTGTGTTTATTCTACAGATTTTTCAAGAAATTATTCTTGATAAATGTTTTGCATTGTATCCTAATTGGGTATCCAACTGTGTATTAATCAGACTGTGCAAACCATGGGCATTGGATTTCTCAGGGCTGCAAATAAATAAACTGGTGATAGCAGTGCTCTGGTTTGATCAGTTAAGCAATCTAAATGAGCTGAGGACAACATCCTCGAACTGGGTAAGTACTTCACTCCCACCAATGTCGATGGGAATTAACAGCCCTCATCTCTGTGAAAACTAGGGATTAAGCACCCAAGAGTTGTTTCAGCCAAACCTCTGCTGGACAACATCACTGGATACCATCTCTGTGCATTTCCTGCCTCATTCTGCCACCTTGTCTTGAAAATCTCAGGCAAGAATCAATAGTTTATTTAAAAACACCAAATACTCTGTTGTTCAGACATGCTGGTTTAAAGTAATTCCATGACTTGGGCAGCAAAATCCTTGGAGTACAGGGAAGTACAGAAGTGTTTTCCACAGACAATGGCCTTGTTGATTGCTTCTTTCCAGTACTGGGAGAAACTGGGTAGGTTTAAATACATGCCTCCTAATGAGCAATAGCCATGTAGTTAATTACAATTGGTAGGCAGTGAGGAGTATTTAAATATGTATTTAAGTTCACTCACCATGACAGCTCCATTCTGTATCACAATACCCTTCAGATAAGTGAGTGTTTATATATATCGGTAAATACTTAGAATTTAGAACATTCTGGAGATTTCAGCAGTATCCTTAAGTTATCTATGAGATGAGTCCAGATTAGTCTTAAATTTCCCCTTTCCCATCTGAGATCAAAACCTCCTGGTGACGACGGTGACACCATTTCCTCTGATTCTTTCAGACACATCTTACACTTCAGCATCCTTCCTGCTGCAGGCTGTACAGACGAGAGTTCTTAGTCAGCCACGGACTTGTATCCTCTTTAATTTGTCTTTTATTGTTCAAAGGAAATATCTGTTGCCAAAAGAGGGTGTGGTTTTACATGGTCTTGGAAGAGCAATGGCTACAGGGATGATGGTTGGGGGAGAAGAAGTTAAAGATGAATGTTGCTGGTGTGTTTCCTGTGTGGTGGACTGAGAACTGGTGGATCAAATGACAGTAGTACTTCCACTGGACAAGACTGTATGCAGTAGTGGTAAAATGAACTCATGGTTTTAGAACTTATTTCAGTGAACATAAGAAATGAAGAATTTATGTATAGGAGCATGTGTTCACTTCAGGGCATCTGGCATTATTTACAGCATTTGCTTTTACTTTAACAAGCACAGAATTTCAGGCTTGTAGAATGTTATTTAAAATATTTTTTTTAATGACAGTTATAATCAAATCTAAACTTTAGGATGAACTCTGTCAGGAATTGTTAGTACTCTCTGCTCTTGTTGGTGCTGGGCTTTTCTTTCTCTTCCCTTTAGCCATTTACGGAACAACACAGTGGAGCCATTACTGCTCTAGGATGAGAAGTGATTAAGGAAGGAATCCTGTTGTTTTATAGGTCAGTGATGCTAGAGAATATGAACAAAATCAGAGCTCTGTTGTCTTCAGTGTTACACAGTCTCAAGTTTTGTGCCAAGGCCTGGTCTCTACAGGGAATTTTGCCATTCCAGTTACACCAACAGTGTTAAAGCCAGATAAAGATCTGTAGGTACAGGTGTGGTTATTGTGCATATGCTGAGATAGCCTATTTTAATTTGGGAAGTGGTTAAAATGTGCCAGATGAAAATCCCTGTATTCCAGTAGTGACAGCACCCACACCAAGTGTAGGGAAGCTGAGGTTAGGATGGAGGCTGAGGGAGTGGGAAGAAAGCAGAAGAGGGGCAGGGGGTTTTTGGTCTTTTCTTTTGCTTTGTGTTTCTCTTTCTGAAAGAAATAAAAAGCTTAAATTTGTCACTGCTGCTTAGAAATACATTGGCTACTGTTTTGCTCCTCTCAGTTTTGATTTTGGAGAAACAGGACAATCTTTACTGTAAGAAGCTGCCTTGCTTCTTGCCAGTCTGCACAATCAGTTTGAACAGTTTTCCAACATTACCAACAATAGGCTACTTGAAGGCAAACATTTAATTAGTGAATCACACCAGTTCATTCCTACTGTTCCCTGAAGTTTGTCATTGATAGAGAAATAATATCACCGAAGCTGTGACTGTAGACATATTTTTAAACTGCGTTAGGGGAAAATAAATTGCCTGAAGCACAGTAGGACATTTCCTAATTGGAGGTCAGGGAAATCACTGCAAATTATTACACTGTAATTTCACTGCAAATAGTGTACTGAAGAAGATTAACATGAATTATGGGGACAGTTCTCCTTTACAGAGAAGACATCCATATCCAGAGCAGGAACATTAGGCCAAATGTCTAGAAATATCAGCTGTGTTTAACTGGAGAGATTTAGATATCTCACAAAGATCCACTTCACTGAGTGTATCCTGAGACAGCCAAAACTTCACTGCCTCATGCATGAGTTGTCCTTTTTCCCTTGCAAAAATGGGAATGCTCCCAAGACCTTTTTTCCTAGAGATGTCTGCTCAGTTCAATGGACTTTACAAGTTACAACAGTGAAATCTCGATGGAAAAGGAATGACTTATCGTTGCTAGATTACAGGATGTATTTTGTTTCATCAGTGTTCTCTTTAAAAATTGAGGCAGAAAAAATCATTTCTCTACCTACTGTGCTTCATTTGTCCTTACATTTTTTTTAGTATTGCAGCATCTACATTTTGCTTTTTCATTTAAGTTCCAGTTCCTGGAATTCCAGCATGATTTGAGCACTTCAGATTGTATTGCAAGAGAAAGTTAGTTCTGGCATTCCTTTGCAGAGACCAATTTGAAAATTTGACTCAAACCCATCCTACAGACTCAGAAACAAAAAGGAAAGTACATACAATGGTATCATTTTCATATCTGACTTTTAAGCCAGTCTCTTTTCTTTTCTTCTCTTTTCTTTTTTTTTTTTTTTTCTGTTAGAACTTTGCAGTAATTCATTGTCTTTATCCAACTGCTTCTGGCTTTCAGCAGTCCTCTGGAGTTGCTGTCTAGAGCTGGCAACACAGATTACCTTAAAGCACAATTTGCTATGTGGCACATTGAAAGGTAACAATGACCTTAATTTATTTATTTTTAGATTCTTTATCCAGTTATGGAATCAGAGTTCTTCAGTCTTTTATCAGCCTTGCTTTACAATTACTTTATTTCATTTTCCTTGTGTGTAAGCTTTCTGTGGTAAGGGTCATATATCTGGATTGAGTTACTGGTTTGAGACTCTTCTCTTCTTTCCCCTCAGTGCTGTCTGTGGTAACTGGGTATTTGCATTTCAGTCGCCCCCTAAACCTACAGACAGCACTTCATGCCTGACTCATTTCTTGGTGACTTGCAAAACTCTTCTGAGACACGTAAGGGTTGATAATTTTTTCCAGGCTTTAGCGATTTAAATGTGAGGAGCTAGCTTAAAATTCAAGCCTAGATCCTTTGCATGGATATACCCTTTTGTTTTCAGGCAGTTAACAAAACAACAAAAAAGAAGAAGGAAAAAAGCAAAAAAAAAAGCAGAAGTCCGCAGCCAAACATTGCAACATAGGTTGGATACACATCCAGGGGTGGGAACAAATCAATCCTTTTCTACAGACTGTCTCTAGGGTCTGGTCCTGTTTTTCAGTTGGCAAAAAGTGGTTACAAAACATTTTACACTGACAGCAAAACCTCACTGCTGTTAAGGACAAGGTTGGCTTGGGCCTTTTGAAGGTGAGGGGCCTCTGCAGGCTCCTGCTGCTGCTGCAAACACAGACGTTTGGAGCATTCAAAATTGTGCACATTTAAATGAATAATGGCTTCTGCCTATGAGTAAGACTTTTATCCAGTGTTGTAGAGGATCAGACTGTTAAAAACATAAGACACATCTGCAGCTGCTCTCCAGTCATTATTAGAACCTTGGATCTTTTTCTGATATTTTAAACAAAGGGAGAAAGCATTTGGTTATCAAAACTTAACTGTGAGTGCAGGTTGCTAAATGACATTTATACCATCCAAAAGAGTCAGATTTGGCAACTCAAACAGCCAGTGATAAGCAGATCAAATTTACTTGCCATTGCCATCATGTGCACAAATGGATACTGAAAGAGCCACAATGTTGTGTTCTGAGGGTGGAAATCTAATGGCGTTATGTCCAGTACAAAATAGCCAGCAGCTTCCACAGAAGTTTACTGCTTCTCTGCCTACAGGAATAAATCCTATTTAATCATCTTTGTTTTCTATCCTAGAGAAATTTATACCAGCTGACTGAACTGGAATTTTAGGAAGGAAAAAAAATCTTATGAAGTAACATCCAGCATTTCATCTTCAAAGAGTTTCAGATCCTTTGGCAAAGATAATCTGATAGCTCTTTTTTTTCATGCTAAAGATTCTGGTTTTCCTTTTTCTTTTGAGAAGAAGCTTACATTTACTACTCAGAAATCTTTCTCAATCTTTTCTAAATATATATGGTATATATATAAGACAATTGTTTTTGAAAACTTAAGCTGACAGAGGAAATAATACAATGAAAGCTCTAGATGTTACGGATTCTGAGACGGCATTATTTATTTTTCACCTACGTGAAAATTTGAAAAGGATTTGACTACTTCTGTATCTCTCTGTGTAGTTGCTTTGTCAAAGTGTTCCAAGAGCAATACTAGCATTGCCTAAAACCTGAGGAATGTTCTCACAAATTTCCCTCTTTCCCAGGAATCAGGAGAACTGGAAAGAGTGGAGGGAGATATACAGTTAGTGTCCATGCAAAATATGGCAAATGCATTCCAAAGACAGAGCAGACTTAAAAGTGATAGCTGTGATTTTGAAACATCTGAAAACTGGGAACAAGAGAACAAGGTGACAATTATTAAATTTTCTGATTCCCAAAGTTCTAACTGTATTATAAATGTATTGCAAAACATACATTTTAATGCAGAACACTGAATGCTTTGTGCTTTTCTAACTCAGGAAAAAGAGCCCAAATTTCTTTCCAGTTCTTGCCGCTCCNCATTATTATTTTTTGCATACAACCTCTGTGCATGCAGGAGAGTTTTTCAACAAAGGAAAGGCTCACATTTGAAGTGGTGTTATGGAAAATGTTCCATATCATCAGGTCCTTGACACATCACACAGATGTGTCAGCATGTCTTTATAAGGATCTGGAACAGTCAGTCTTGGCAACAGAGCTAACCAGCAAACTCTTTGACCCCAAATTCCTCTATTTTGATAATGCTATCATGCATTTGACACAGGGTCACTATTACCCTCTTTCACACAGGAAACCTTCATAAGAGAAACTGAGTAACTCTAATTGAAGAGAAATCTAGTTTGAAGTGATAAGCTGGAATCTGAATAAACCATGTTAATTACAGATAATTATATTTGCCAAAATTCTAACAGAAGCATCCATGTTCAGCTCTTTCTCCAAGCCTGGCAGAAACCCCTCCAAATCCTCAGAGAATGCAAGAGAGTTCAGAAGTTCACTTGTTATTTGCACTTCAACACATTTGGTTAAAATAATGTTTCCAATCCTTCTTAACACCAGAAGTGGTATATATTACAATTCTAAGATAAGAGAAAGTAGAGCAGTTCAGGGAAAAAATTCAACACAAACATTTTACATGTATTTGTGGCATTTAAGAATCAGTGTACCAATATAAAAGGGACAACTATTCTCCAGAACATTTAGCATTTTATATGTAAAGCTTATGAAGTATACCTGTGTATATCCAAGCCTGCTTGTTTTTCTAGAAAATACTAACACTTAAGAAATAGTAACATCAAAAATAGCCTAGAACACACATTCCCACACTGTGATCCAGTGGGTGGTTGAGTTACTGGGAATTACTCTGGGAGCCACAAAATACCTCACAAGGATGATACAAAGTCTAAAAAATTCAGAGTGCTTTCTTTCCCATAAGAAAAACAGCTTATTCTACCACCAAACCTTTTTTTTTAAGTTAATTCTGTTTCCGTGACCTTTCAGCAGCTCAGGAAAGTTACCTGATCACAATGGCGAGGAAAAGTGGCCCATAAAATCTTTTGGAACAGGGTATTTGGCATAAGTTCCAAGTCCACTGCAGAGAGGTTTTATAGTGTATACTCTCTAGAATCCTGAATCCATGCCTATCTGTCAGTGTGGAAACAGAAATAGGCTTTAGGAGTTGCACTGGTGAGGCCATCTGTAAATCTGCCATAAACCTCTCTCTCTCATGTTGATAGATGTGTCCATCTCTCAGGTCATCTTTCCTGCTACTCCTTGCATACTTACCTGGTATTCTGTTTTTGGAAACTCCAGCAGTTTCTGTTTTTCTGCTCATCTTCCCTGTGCCACCAGCATCCAATTTTAGGGAACTCTTATCATGCTTCTGAGTCTCCTGGGGGACACTCTCTCAAGTCATGTGCCAGTAGTCTCCACACTGGTTCGTGTCTAATCCTAAACTGCTTCAGTCTTGGAAGCACCCAGCAGCAGAGGCCTAACAAACTCCCAGATGTCGTTTTGGGAGATGTGAAACTTCAGTCCCAAGTTTCAAACCACTGATGTCTGATTCCTTATGTTCTTATTGCTTCCACACTTCCACCTTCCCTACCACACAATCCTCCATTCGGACTTCTCTGAGGACTCTTGTTTATCTTTGAAATATCTTGGCACATGAGGGTGGCAAAGATTAGTAGAGTAGGGAGCCAGCATCACAAGCTTATTCCAGTAACAGCTAAGAGGGAAAAAATAAAGGCCCTTTTGGGGCCTTTTGTGCAGTGTGAGACAAGTACAGTGCTCCACCAGCATTCCTGCTGGCCTGCTAGTGTTTGTTTCCAGAGTAAGTAAGGAAGAGGACAAGAATGGTTAGATCTTGTACAAGTCAGATGCTCTGACATGGATTCCTAGATGGGCTGAATTCTGGAGGTAAATATAATCTCCATCCAGAGTGCAGCTAGCTGTCTCAGTCCGACCACCCACTTTCAGAGGGACTTTCTCCTTTCAAGCAAGCTCTGCATGACAACCAACTCCCTTTGGCATCCAAAGGCTCTCCCCTTGGAATGTACTTACAAACTTCAAAACGGTGGCTAAAATGCCAGTGAAGAACAGGATTAGTTGCAAGCTTGCACATGTCTGTGCAACACCACAGTGCAACAGCAACACACCACAACTCACTAACTGATCACACCGGTGCCCATTTTTACCCTGCTGCTGCAGCAGTTTGACTCAACCAGCCATGCTGTATGCCTTAGGTCAGTTCAGGTGTGGATGATGCAAGATGAAGTTGCTATAACGAAGGCAGCTCTCTGTAACCTATTTATCTGCCAAAATTACCACTGGCAACAGATGCAGGCTCAGTTTCAGTATATGAGGCCTCTCATGTGTGACCCAGCCCTCAGTGTGCTTCCACGTCAGCAGCTCTGCTTTGACTTCCCACCACTGCTGAGCTAGCTCTGGCATGCATTACCAAATCTACTCTCATGACTGCTTCTGCCAGAAGTCCTTAGTATTAAGAGGACTTCTAACCATCCCTTCTCACTTTTCACAGGACATTCTCTGCCCTAGAATTGCCCCGGGGACTCTACTGAAGAAAAGAAACTCTTGAGCAACTTGTAGAATGGCCTCCTCCATTGTTTCCGAAGAATTCTTTTCACCGAATTCCTCAGGCTGTCATGAATCTTCCTCTTGCTCAACCAGCTCTTCCAGTTTGAGCAGAGCTGGACCTTTGATCTGTATCTTCTGAATCAGTTAGTTTAGGTTGGTATTATACCAGCACACAGGAGCACGCATGTGCTGAGAGACCCTTAGAGTTACAAAGACAGGCATGACGGCATGACAGTCCACCTTTCCCTTTTCTTATAAGGCAGTCTGTAGCTACCAATTTTATGACATTGCCATTTCATTTCTCCCCTATATTTTATTTATAAGAACATGCTAAAAGCTGGCGCTGTATTTAATATGAAGCATTTGTTTTCACTAGCTGTTTACTGGGGAAAGTTAACTTACAATTTTTTGGGATCATTCCCATTTTCCATTAAAAAAAGTAGCAGAAACTTTTAATTCAATAGCTCAGTTTTTTATTCAGTAACTTTTTAATCTACCCTTTTTTTTTTTATGTGAAAAATGATGAATCAGAGGTTGCTGCAGTTAGTTAGTTGGTTCACCATTCTTCCTAACTTCTAAGTACACTGGGGGGAAATAAAGTAATTTTTCTCTTCTTGAAATTAGGCTTGAATGAAATATTTGTTGCATGATATGGTTTAGTTGATTTACCAGAGTTACAGGATGAGGGATACAGAGGGAGTAGATAATAGGAAATGAGAGCCCACCAAATGTCCTTTAAGTAACTAGAAAGTAACATTCATTTGCTAAAAAGGATGAACGTTATATAGTTTAGGCAAAGATTCTTGGACTGTGTTATTAGATGAAAAAAATTCTTTGATAATGTGTTCCTAGGTAAGACTGTGAAACACATACTTCTGCTCTTGTATAAAGTATCTCCAATTTTGGCAAACTGAAGGAAGGTCGTTGCAGCCCATTTCTCTTGCAAAGTCCACGTGTGCCTGATGGTGTGCATACAAACAGAACCTCAATAGTGTAGTCATAAAGAGCTAGGCTACTGTAAAATAATAGCCCCCAAAGTAATGAGTGGGGATTTCTTTAGAGCCCTCATAAATACTGAGTCCTATGAAAACTAGAGAGAGTTGTTAGAATCCATTAACATATATTGTAAAAATTGTAGAATGTACATATTTACAAATTGAAGGCTGGAGTTTTTTGCCTCTAGTAACTGAAAATTTTCCTTAGTTTTATGTATAGGCTGGTTTAAAATAAAACTGCATTCAATTAGTTTACATACACCCCTCTTTTAAGTCAGTTTTGTTTGCTAGAGCTGGGGCTTCTCTGCTCTTAGAACCATTTCACAGCAGAGAAAACATGCCACACAGGCAGAGATAGGGGATGTGAACAGCTAAAGCACATCCAGTCAACACAGTAGCTCTGCTGGAATTTTTCCACAGTCACAGTGGGTGTGGAAGAGCTTGTTTATGGACATATAGGATAATAAAGAAACTACATATCTGCATGTACATTATAACTTGGTGTGTGTATGCACAAACAGATGTCTATACTTCTTATGAACATGAAATGATGCCTGTTCCTGTGGGGAGATGATCTGGTGTGGCAGGAATGTCAAAATCCCTAGACCCTGTCCAGCAACAGGCAGAAAGGGAGGCTAATAGCTGCTTTTTACTGAATCTGCTACCATCAGTAAGACATGTTCTAGTTCCTAGATAATAAGCAAATGGACTTTTAAAAAAGAGAATACTAGAACTAATTTGGGCATCTCCTATGCTGTACTGCATTCTGGCAGGTGAAAAGGAATTTACTGCAGATCTGGTCTGTGATGGTTGCCTATCCTTGCTGTGTGATCATGAAATGTAACTTTAATGGGCTTTGTTTCCCAAATATTAAAAAACCCTAAACCAAACAACTTGGGAACAGAATTTACTGGGAGGAAATGTTGGTGCATGAAGGCAGGTAACATTTTAATGACAGTTCCTTACTAATGCTTTATTAAATATCCACAAAATGAGACTACCACAACCCCAGCAACATACTATAATCAAAGTCTTTAGGAACAATTGATACCTTTGCTGTTAAAAGGCAAGCAACTTCCCTCTCTTCCCATTGTGACCAACTGAAGTATGAACCATTCACCAATGTTGACTGCAAATCTCTTTAAAGGCTTAGCTGAAATGGAGTTCAGAATAGCAATAAGAAGTTAACTTAATCAAATATGCACCTACTCTGGAGGCTTCAGCAGAAAACTTCCAGTAAGTACACTGCTATAGTCTCACAAGGTCTCAATGGACATTTGGAATGTGTGTGTTTTTCATCCAGGCTGCTGATGTAGCAGGTAACTTAGCAACATCCTGCAGCGGTTCCCTGCCTCGCTTGCTGCTCTGCCTTCCTTTTGCTCCCCTGGGCATCATCCTTTCCTCCTCCCCTCTCACTGCTCTTTCCCTGAACTGGAGCTCTGGCTGACCAGGGGACTTCGGCCCTGGAGGAGGCAGAGAAGTCCCAGATGAGATACACATGGCCAGAGAAGTACTGGTGATTGCAGAGATGTGGAGTCAGGGCCATGATACTGACGGTGGGACTGTAACACCACAAGTGTGGTTTGGCAGAAAGGACTTGTCATCCAACCTGAATCACTGGGTTACATGGGGTATCCATCCCCACTCACCTGACAGGCAGTCTCTGCATCCCTGGGTGCTGGTCGAAAAGCAGGCCCAGATCAGAACCACAACCACTTTCTCCCAGTTTTCCTGCATGGATTTCCACCAGCACCTCATGAAATCGAGGACAACACACACTGCCCAGCAAGGCTGAGGCCCCTGCTCTGCTCTGTTACAGAGTAAACAGTGGGTAAAGGAAAAAAATTGACACTTACCTTCAGAGCTCCAATCTGTTGTCATGACCAAGTCAGCTGCAAAGCAGTAACTTGCACTATAACTTGCCATCACTCTGCTCGAAAATCGTGGAAGTTCCCTGGTGAAATTTCCTGAAATCTCTGACAGCTACTGCACAACCCTGGAAACCACCCTTAATTTTCTGTTTGCCTCTTCCAGCAGGGACATACATCCCATGATGCTGTTAGAGCCTACACTGACTACCAAAAGCAAGAGATGAATTCCAAAAGGAAAAATTTCTGCTAGAGTATGTACTTAATCCAACAAGATTCAAGGTTGGAGGCTAAGGCTAGGCAGACATCAGAATTAAAATAAATGTATTTAAAAGACATACTGTCAAGTAACTTGGTGTGGTGGGACAAATTATTACGTGGCAAGCCCTTCATTATGGCTGACTGGTTCAAGTCTTGATGTCTAAATTTAGAGAGAAAAAACAGGAAAAACGGCTGAGGCAGGGCTAGTTTAGTTTCTTGCTGGTGTTATATGTTATACTTGTATATATTTCTTTTCCTCAAGAATATGCCAATTTGATGCTTAGCCTATCTTTGAGACATGAAGCTTTGGAGAACCTTCCACCATGAATTGCAACGCTTTATTTCCCCTTAATTTGCAGAAATTTCATTTTATTAGAACTGTCACAGATGCGCACCAGTGATCAGCATTCTGAAACTTCTAGCAGGATGCCACCATGTCTTCTAAGTTTAAAGTCCTTTTTCAGAAAAGGAATATGTATATAAAATGCATGTTGCTGAGAGCACAGATGAGTAGATTTGGTGTCAACATCCACTCTTTGAGGCAGAAATTCTTTGAGGCAGATGCGAACCAACACGTCCACACCCCTGAACACTGTCTCCTATGTTCTTTATTTACATGGCTTCAACTAACAGTTTTATACTTTCTCAAGTTTAGTTTCCTACTCTTGCCCTTTTTCTTTCAATCAAGTCTGTTTCCAGCTGCTAGCTCTGACCCTGGCTGAAATTTTATCTTACCATGCCTGGTCCTTTTCTGCCCTGTTCATCACTAAAATCTTTGTGATGCAGATCACTAAAGGTGACCTTTGACTATCTTCCTTAAGATAGCTTGGATGCTTTTTAAATTAAAATCTCATTTCATGACACAATCTATTCAATACAAGTGACTGTATTGTCAGTGCTTTGTACTGAAGCAGTTTTATTGAAAAGATCGTATTTTTCATAAATAAAAAAGAATATATTTTAAACTTTTTTTTCACACACGAACATAAAAACTCTGAAAGCTTTTAGAAATGAAAATTAACTATACAAAAATTGGGCTATCAATGTTAAATACTTAAGCTTTTGTTACTACTAACTGAAATACATTTATATCTTCTATCGGTATAAAAATCTTCAGAGTAATGGTAATACAACATGAGTATTTCCTTTAACTGAATGTATTCACATTTTCAATACACAGCTTTTCCCAGCACGTCTGATCAGTCTATGCCTTTCTTTTTCGTGGAGTTCCATTAAGTTCTGAAGGGGCCATTTGTAGCATTTGCTGTTGCTGCTGCTTTCCAGGAGAAGAGATCCATTCTTCTGAGCTAAACAAAACATAGCACAGAGGCTTATAAGCAAAGCTTTTCTTTTATATATATATATATACACACTTATATATATTATATATATAGCACAGAGCTCCCACAAGTATACACAATATAAACTCCATATCTGTACACAGCTTCTTATTATTGTATTTATTTTGCTAAAACGAAGAATAGCACCAGGCTACTATTTGATAGTTTAAACATATAACCACTTCTGTTCTGTATGTAGATAAAAATTAAAATACTAACAAATATAAAAAATAAAGAGACATAGTAATATAGTGAACACTTATTCTGAGATTCATAGAACACTGCTGGATAAGATTTAAATAATTTCAGAAAGATGACCCTAATTCAGGAAAGACAATGACGTAGTCATGAGGAGAAACATGAGAAATGGCAAAGTCAGTTCCATGTTACTGTAAAGATACAGATATACAGATTTCCCAAATTTGTGTGTGTGTGTGTGTGTGTGTGTGTGTTCAAATGCTCATTAGCAAAGAGGGAATGAGAGCAGATACATAGGTAAAGAGATAACTGCCTTAAACACTTTACCATCAGTTCACCTCAGACAGTTACTTAGAAAAAACAGTGTAAGAATAATTCTATTCTGTAAGAAAAAAAAAAAAATCTTTATGTGTTCATCTACCCAGTATCTGACAGCAGACCTTAGAAGAGTTTACAGATCAAGCCATCTCAAATAGTTCTGGGGTGTAGTAGCGTGGAATAAACCAGAAAATAAGGGGAATGTGATGCACAAACATGCCAATCAATCAGTTCATAAAGAGAAACAGAATTAGAATTAGCTAATTTTTATATGAGGCTTAAATAGCAGCAGAAACTTTAAAGAAATTAAAAATTACTTGAAAATCAGCTTTATGGAAACTCTATTCATTGTTGCTTATTGGATACAAATATGAATTTAAAAAATATGCAGAATAAACTAGTTTTTATTTTGAATTCAGATTATGGGAAAAAAATGACTAGATTCAGAAAAGACTTACCTATACAATTTTTTCACTGTGTCTCTTCGCATTCTTTTGGGAGGAATGGGGGTGTCAGATATATCTAACATTATAGGCTGCAGTAATGATTCAGCACCTTTATCTGATAAAGCAGGAGTCATACCTATGAAAAAGTTGCAAGTAAGAACCAATAAAAGAAAAATTAAACCTGCTGGTTATAAATGGGCTCTATAACAACAGAGTTAAACCTCTGAAGTAAGACTTTAGAAATGTCATAAATTTTATGGTTACCTTATATCTGAAACAGAGTTCAAAGATGACAGTTAAAACTATTTGCTTTATTTATAACTGTCACAGAGTAAATGTTGATTTTTTAAAATATATTTTGAAATATCATGAATTCTTTGATACTGACATTAAAAAAATGTGTAACTCAGATAGACAATCCTTGCAGACTTAAGGGTGTTTCTTTTTATAGCACAATGTTTTGATTGTGTTTCCTTAGCAAAAGCAATTCAGCTCTTTACTACACAGTCATTTCAACAGGCATGCCAATGTCCTGTAGCATGGGGCCAGCCACACTAACAGTTATATAATCTCTTACTAGTGAGATCATAGTTTCATGTTCACAAGACACTGACTGACCACATTCTTATTATCTGAATACAATGCAGGGCAGTGCTGCTCTAGACAATATCCACAGCATCATACCACTACATACAGTTTTTCTATTCTTTCCTTAAAATGTGACATCTCTAAGCTATTAATTAATGTTAACAATCTTCATTCATAGTTTGAACTACTTAGTTTGTAAGAGCAGAATACATCTGGTTGCAGTTAACTGTTCTCCTCCTTTAGGACACCAAAATTATAATACAATAACCTACCCAATTTTTGTTTTACTAGCTTGAGGCTTTTCTCTTGTTCAGCAAGTTCCTGTTTTTTCTTTTGCATTTCTGGAGTGTTCAGTGACTGCAAATGTAAATCAAGGTCCTTATTCACATTATCAAGTTTAACCACGGCTGCACGGTATTGCTGAAGGAGATCTAATTGAGGAACAAAATGATAAGCCACAAACCAGTAAGTAAATGACCATTTTGATTTAGAATGGTACCAAATATAATGTATGCAATGTATAACTTCACAAGAAAACATATCTTTCAAAAGCACTACTTAAAAAAACATCCAAACTTATAGTGGATTGGAAGCTGTTCTTAAAATGACTGTAAAAAGTGCCTTGAAAAAAAAAATCATATCCAATATTTTGATTCCTCTTTTCGAGTCCATATCGTAGATGACAGTAAAGTACCCACAAACTCTGAAAATTATGTGGGAAACTGGTATAACTTTACACATCTTGTTGCCTGTGTGCTCCAAGTGAAATTCTCTACCTCTGATGACATTTAGTGCTTGTAGCACGCTATGCTTTCAGTGCTACAAAGCAGAAGGTTGTATTACTGACTTGAATTGTATTCCACCTTGTGGACCAAGTGAACATTTACCAACTTTCACTCTGTCCCACTATGGAAATCTAATCAAGCAGACTCAGATAAACAAGGGTGTACTTTGTTGGCAATCCTTTTTCCTCTTTACACGTATGAGACAAAAAATTTTCCACGCCCAGGCATTGAATAAATATGTCAAGTAATAACAGAAGGATTCAAGCACATTAGCCTGGGCTCATTCATTTTACTCTGAGGTGAGTATGATGTATCTTGCACAAAACTTAACTGAGCACTAAATAACCTTAACTTTGCCATGGGGTGAAAGCTCTCACACAGAGAACTGCTGCAGACTGACAAAAGGCACTGCAAATTCTTAGTACAGCTTATTTCACTAGTACTTTGCCAGTGTAATAACACATTAAGCAACTTTTACGCTACAAACATTGAAAAAGAGCATGTCAGAACTAATGCTAAGTGTAAAATTAGGTACAAAACAAGCCCTGTGTAATGAGGTGCTGCCCTTTAAATGGAATTTTAATATGATTTTGCTTTAAATGTCTCGTATCTAAGTGAAATTAAAACACGTCCTTTTCTTCTACCATGATTGCTCCAGTACTAAATTATAGAAAATTCCTATTTAATTTGTATTGGGCAATAACTGAGTTCAACAGCTGAAAACATGCTGATGGATGAAGTGTGCTAAACCCAGTGTATTTCAGTCTGTGACTGACAAGCTTACATGTTTTTCCTATATGTAATATATTTTTACTAAAATGCTGGGAAAAGATCTTTTCAGTCCTTATTTTTTTCCTTACTCAACTGGTCAGTGTTAAATAGTTTGCTCATCTATATGGCTACTACAGTAGGTACATGTGTTGTCTTCCCACACCTCTCCATTGCACTGTCATGGATAAACTGTCATGTCCTTTCTTTTTAAAATTAAGCATTCAAGAACAATCTTGTTTGTAAATAATACTTTTCAGTGTTTTACCCATCAGCCAGGTCAGTTGTTACATGTCACAAACTGCATCTTCTAACTTAATTTATAACCTTTATTCTGAAATGAAGAATCCAAGCACATAAAGAAATGGAAGTGATCCCACAGGAAATAGGGTAGCTTATGAGATATTCTCTCTTGAGAACAGGAATTTTTCTACTACTGTGTCATACAGCTCACTTGTACAGTAAGAAATTCTAAATTGATTATCATGTTTCCAGAGTAGAAAGACCTAAACCTTATTTTTCAATGATGCTGGAATTCAATCAGCCCAAGCTTCTCATGCCTGCTGTTTGAATGATTTTTACTGCCTATACTCCTTCTTTGATAAAACTAAGAAAAAAGGGGATTATCTCATTATTATTATTTTTTATTTCAGGAAATGTAATAGCTATAAGCTTTTAAGAAAAGGCAAATTTATAAATAGAACACTGTACAGCTCCTATTTCTTAAAATAAGTTTATGCTAAATAGAATTTTTCTATATTACATAAGAGAATAAAAAACATAGACAAGCAATATAATTTTTTAAGTTTTGTATTTTTATGACTTCATTAACCCACCTATCTGTCCAGAGAAAGTAGAGTAAAGTTTTGGCATTGGTGCTCCAAATACCATTCCTCTGAGTTTGTCCATTGGAGGAGCTTTATTCTGCAGGCCTCCAAATTTTCCATTGCTGCGAATCCTGTCTCCTTCCCTAGTCAGCAAGGTAGGGCAGTGTGTAATTTTTACAACCTACACAGGTATAAAAAGTGATAATAAATTAGTAACTCCACAGAAAATCTAAGTTTTCAGCAATGCTGTTGTGAAGCTTTGTATTTTTCAATTGCAATGCAGCTTGTTCCCTAATGAAAACATACTTTATGAAATTACATCATGACCTTGCTTTCAAGCAATAGAGAGCATATATTAAAATTAAGCAGTATTGTCAACAATTATGAAGACTGGTTTTTTTGGGTTTGTGTTCTCACATTTTACCATTATAGAATTTAGA
Source organism: Edolisoma coerulescens (assembly GCA_013397115.1). Lineage (NCBI taxonomy): Eukaryota > Metazoa > Chordata > Aves > Passeriformes > Campephagidae > Edolisoma > Edolisoma coerulescens. The sequence goes on from VWZW01007667.1 coordinate 2,474,932, forward strand.
TCTATACCTGGAAAAAGCTGATTATCAACATATATTAGGAAGCAATGGCAATCAGTACAGTTCTACATTCTTATGCTCAAGCATTATTTTGATTCTAGAAAAGTCATAAGCTGAAAGGAAACATGCCCAGTGTCAGGACTTCCTTAGAGACTCTTGCCTGCTAAAACATGTACCATTAAACCTAAACAAAAGGGGTCCCAAAGAGATCTAGTAAGTTTCACATCAAGTTTTCAGTCAAGTGGACCTGAAATGTGCCTTAGACTCCTGTGTTTTATTACACACAGAGTGACTAGGAAAAGTACAGAAGAACTTGAGTTTAATACTAACAGCAACACTGAAAATGCTTATCTTTGGAAACATGGTCCCATGTGCCATGGCAACATTCACATAATGGAATTTGTTGAACGGAGGTAGTTTTGTCAGTGCCAATAGTAGAGATTTCATTCATTGTTAAGTGCTTTGAGACCCACAGGCAGTAAGCACACTTACAGCTAACGCAGAGTAATTGCCAAGTTTAATGCTAAGTTTGTAATGTATTAAATATGTAGCTATGCAATATATCTGTATCATAAAATTTAAAGAATAATGGAAACATACCTCTTTTCTGTAGTGGTTGGCAGCATCCAAGTTATCTATAATGATAGTGTCACCCAAGAGCATACCAAACACTGAAAAATACAAATTTTTGAACTATGAAATTTCTCCGGAGCAAAATAACTTGGAAGTTTGAAAAGTCAGGTCTGAGGCATCATTATTAAATCTTTAAAGTGCAAGGGAAATAGCACATGTATAATTTTTATGATTCTATTCTGAGGTTGAGATATGCAATCTTCAGCGTTCATCAGAGAATTCATGAAAAAAAATTAGTATGTTTAATTGCCTTTTGGCATAATTGACTGTATTTTCCAATAAAATACTCTCTTGATACTTTGCAATTATCAAGACACATAATAAAATCCCAAGTTTCATGAAATTATATAAATGATAACTTCTTAAAAATCTTCTTGGAATGTTGAATTTTGTTCTCAGTTTCTTAATATGTTTCTTCATATTCAACAGCTTATCAAAGAAAAAACCATTCATCACAGGCCAATGATCCAACTGAGCTTAAGACTCTCCTGCTAATAGAGGTCTGTTCCATCCAAAATCGAACAATGTAGTCATGCATGAGATATGTCAAGCAATGTGGTTTTTCAGTTCCCCCAAGGGACTCAAAGAAGAATTTACAGTTAAAAGTCTGTCAATATCTAACTTTCTGAAAACACACAGGACTAAAAATTGGTCTTTACTAACACCAGAGAGGAATCCTTCAATAGCGGGAAGTTGTGAAATAAAACGCAAAAGTTACTGAAGTAATTACAGATTCCAGCTCTCCATATAAAGGAGCAGGTCTACTCACTTAAAAAAAAAAGTCTAAGAAAAAGTAGGGATTGCTACGTTGTTAGAAAGAGCGAGACGATGATCCCTAAACTGAAATCTACATAAAAATTGAAATATTTCTTACAACTATTAAACTATTCAAGCATAACATACATAGTCACGTACAGTTCAGTCTGCATGTACTTAAATCTACACAATACACATTTCTGACAGGAACAGAACTGGAAACACAGCCTGACAAAAGCAGTAATTTCTGCAATATGTATAAAATTAATCTCGTGATGGTCAGTTTCTGCTTTAAAGATCTTGGGAATAAGATAATGCTGCAGGAATTTAAAAAAGAAAAAACCTGTAGTACATCTAAGTAGAGAAAATGAAAGTAAGACAACAAGCCGAAGGAAGTGGTCATTGTTGATATTTTCACAACTTTTGTTTAAAAATAATTAATGCTAATACCCTCCTATTTTTACCAACAGAATGCAGGAGGAATGTACACTGGTATTTGCAAACATACCAATGAAGATTACTGAATGGATTATAATTTGTGACGTTTCTGTATTTCATTTTTTAAAAGAAAGAAGTTACTAATGATTTCTTTCATATCATTTACCTGTTTGACAATGCTCTATGTTATCTGGAAATGTTAACAGATCTCTGGCAAACACAGGATTTCCAATAGGTCTGAAGAAGGTTCTTCCATTTCTTAAGTGAGGTAAAGGTCTGGTTAAAGAAAGGGGAGAGTGAGGGAGAAGAAAAGAAGAAAGCAATTTGTCCTTATTCTAGTCAGAAATCTCCAATTGAATTGAATGCATTTTAACACTTCCACATTAGGTAAAGGATCCCACCATTATCTGAAATGCCAGTTATATTGAAGATGTTTTAGTGAAACGCTGATTTGTTATGAGACATTATTTCCAACAAATTCGTATGACTAATTTTATGGACACGTTTTAATGCACTGTATTATAACAACTGAGATTTTGAACCTTGTAAGTACATCTATACATCAGATCTTTTCTAAAGGGCATTCTTATTATATTAGCAGTCATCTTCATAAGCAAATTATTTTCAGGAACAGAAATACTGTATTTTTCTTTATCTTTCAGGCAACTGAAATAGCAAAATGAATTTCTATTACTACAGATGGTTTTAGGAATGTACTCCGAAACAGGATTTTTAAAAGTTATAATCTGATTAGAAGCACTAGAATTATTTTTTTAAAATTCCTGCTCTAGAAAACTTGTAGACATGAAGAGAATAAAAAAAAAAGATTGTCTTCTTTTTTTTACTAGAAACACCTTATTAAATAAAAAAAAATCACGCAGCAGTTAAAGACAAAGCTAAGATTTCAGCTAACATTTCAAATGACATTACTGTTGCTACAATAATGAACCCAGAAATTTTATACCTCAACTCTTTAAACGGAGTAAAGTTTAAAAAGCAAATTAGACAAAAAAAGAAGTGGAAGAAGTATTTAAGAGAAATGCAGAACTTTCATTGTTTTTTCTCTACCTGCTCCAATCTGGGAGTGTCTTCTTGTAAATAGAATCAAGGGGTAACACTTGTTGTCGACCTTGAGTTTCATCAAAGATAGAACGAGCGGCTTCTGTGGTCAGTGTGACTACACAGTCCATGTCACTTGCCAGGTGCCAAGAGATAACTTTTGCTGCTTCATTATCCTCGATTTGAGCTAAATGTGCAATCTGTACCACAGAAGTTACAACAGTCAAAACACAAACCAAGACCACCTCCCCTTTTCATAGTAATCGCAATAATCCTGCAACTTCAGACAGACATTTAATTCTCCTGCTGATGGCTCTGTTAGAGGAGCTGGTCATCTGATTTGAAAATGCTATCTCTGTTTTAATACTACTCAAAAATTACTTGCCCATTCAGTTGGCTAACTGTTCATCACTACCACTTTCTGGAACCAACTAAATTCATTAGAAGGCTCCCTGTGAGAAAACTCACCTTGCCTAGAATATCCTGGTTGCCTTTTGGATAGTTTGGAAGGGTACAAGTTCTCCTTGGCTGCTTCATTACTCCTTCTTGTTCTGACATCTTTTTTTTCAGAAGAGAATCCACATACTGAAGCTGAGAATGAAAATTTAAAATCAGCAAGCATGTACCATTGGACTGAGCAGCAGAAGTAATTATCTGTCATCAATTAACTTTCTAACAATAAACATTCAATAATCTGAAACAGACTTTTAGTGTATATAGGACCACTCTGCACAATCCCAGAGAAGAGCAAAGGGAAAGCTCACTGCAATTGTGACTGAGCTTTTTAATTACTCCTTTTTTATTCTTTTTTTAATTTTTAAAGACTTCAAGAAACATTTCACAAAGAACTATCAGTGCTTGATTAGAGACAAAAGTTTAAAACAGCAGGAAGAGACAATCATGAATGTACAAAAAGAAAACATTTCAGAAAGGGACTATGCCCAGGCTTGAAAAATTTAGCCAACAGGGGGAACTTCAGTACTATGACTGCAATTTAATTTTACTTATTTGTGATTAATGACTGTAACTTGGTTTTATATGATCTAAAGATAATTGTTTACACAGGTTTTTTTTTTTCACCAAGTGTTACTAGTTTGAAAACCTTTAAAAAGTTTCTTTAAAATATAATTGGATCTTTATGGGAAATTAGCAGTGGGGTATATTGCCCTGAATATTTCAAAACTTATTTTTACATGAACTTTGGCGGCAACATAGGCAATTCTCTGATTCTCTGAAATGAAGTGTTTTCCTTTGTCCTACTTACACCAGAATACATCCAATGGATATCAATTAGCCTGCAAAAACCCGTTATAAAGTCTAGCAGTACCAGTAACACTGGTAAATTTAGCAGAAACGCAAAAACAAGACCAGGATATAAAAGAGAAGGTTTTTGTTATTTCTCTAGCAGTTTTTTAAGAGATCCTCATACTAACAGAACAATAAAGAAAAAAAAAAAAATCTTAAGTTAGACATCGAGCCACAAATTTTCCTACAGTTTAAATTTTCACTGTTTTGGTAACAGGCACAATTCAGCTATATTATTATTGATGTATTATTGATATCAATTTTAGAAATGTTAATGGAATTTAGTAAGAAATAAGTCATACTATGTTCGTCTGTGGTAATTCAATTTGGTGCTTTTTCAGTTCGTTCTTCAGGAGAGCTTCTCTTGTTTCAGCTTCTTTAACCTGACCTGAAACAAATAAAATCAAAAGAGAGTGAGGAAATAATAGAAAGCAATGGAACACTTACAGAATTTCTTACAACTTTTCAGAATTATGCCAGCTGCAACTGATCCTATCTACTTCTTAATTTCAGCACAGAATATCAGAATTTTTCCACAAAGATCTTGAGATTTTTCCAGTTTCTAAGCCAATTTCAGCAGATGCCACTCCTTCAGCTTCAAGAAGCAACGGGATCTAGACCTTTTATCAGTCTGAGAATGTCAGCTGGTTTTAGTTTTCATCCTCAATTATCATTCTAAATGGTTCTCCAACAGGTGAAATGGCAAGACAGAAGAGTGGTGGCTGACACTACCTTCTTTTGTCTGTTATATGGCACACCACTTTCTGGACACTATTTCCTCAGCTCTCATATCTGAACTGATTTCAAAAACAAATGAGTAAACAGGTGAGTTGCTTTCTACTCTGTATTCAAAACATATTTATATTTTGAAATGTTACTTAAGCATAAAGTATAATGCTGTACTCTAACTTACTCTCTACAGATGTGCAAGTATTAAACAAAACTTTTATGCCTTTCACACTGGAATTCAGGACTTACCATTCATAATGGAAATATGCAGTACTAAAATTACAAGAAACAGCAACATCTTCTAATGCCAGCCTGCTTTATTTACACTTAGTGATTACTTAAAATAAAACTTCAAAATGCAATTATTAAAAAAACCCTTATGATCAACAGGCAGGATGATCAAAAAAAAAGCAAAGAAAACATTTCATTTATTTCTCCCATTCCCATAAACTAGTGCCATCACACTACTCTGTAGTTTAACAGATCTTCATACAGGATTACATTTGCTGAAGAACATAAACAATGAATATCTACACAACACTTCTGAATAATGTACGCAGGGTCAAACATGAAGGGGAAAAGTAACATTTTGAAAACATAAGACTAACTTTTTTAAAGAGGATTATCTGTAGTTCATTCTCCTCAAATAATTTTTAGGCAACTGTTGAATTTTCAGATGTATGAGCATGCAAAGATAGGAGTAAAAGGCAGTCATGGATAAAAAGAACCAGATCACCAACTTCAATGTTTCTTTTCTCCTTGTGATAATTCTGACATAAGACATTCTATCTCAAATCAAGACCCTTTATAGGTAGGTACATCCAAGTAATTAGATGCTTCCCTGCAAGATATACACCCCCTTCTGCTCCCCTCTGATTACTGTCTCTCATGATTTCAATACCGATTTTTCACCCCTTCTCTATATTCTCAAAATTATTACAGGAAAAAAGTTTAATTCCCAGAAAAATTTACATATTTGATTGAACTTACATTTCATTTCAGCTACAAGCTGGTTGGTAGTATCAAACATCTTTCTGTAAAGATCTATAGACTTAGATAATTGGTCTTTCTCCCTTGTCAGTGTTGCCATCAGCTGCTGCTTCTTGGAATCTACAGAAATAAGCATATATATATACTTTTAGAAGAAAATAGAGTAACATACTTAAGCACTAGCAAAATTGGTTTAACCATTAGCAAAAATCTATTAAGATACTACATAGTTCTGAAAATGCATTATGGATCTAAAAATAGCTGATTCTAAGGAAATCAAGTATTTTAGAGTAATTGAAACATACCATTGTAAAACATAAATGAGAGACAATATGGTTCCAAAGGTTTTTTCAAAGCTGGCAGATGTGGCTCAAAGACAAGAATATACTCAGTGCTATCTCTTCCAGGACTGTCTTCAGCCAGCACTAAATTCTGTTAAAACAAACAAAAACATAAGTTTATGCCCATGCTTGAGGTCACACACAAAACAAACATTCTTCAGATACTAAATCTTGTAAGTTACCTAACATATGATGTCTATACAGTATTACTACAGTTTTAAGTATTGGCTTGGAAATGTCTTTTGTAACTATTAAACAAAAGTAAAATACAAAGATATCGCAATAGCAATTTTATTATTTAAGAATTAAGATTATCATTTTACCTGTTTAAAAGTCTTATTATTTTTGGCTATATATTTTATTTCAGAGGCACATGCTCAGAAAAAATATCCTCTGCATTGTCTCATAAGCAAGATTTCCTCGGGTATACTTCATTCAGTATGTGAAATGCAAACAGATCATTAAAAAGAAAGACCCGATGCATAAAAGCAGAGAGGGAAAAACAAACTATTCCCAGTGCTTAGTTAAAGTTACTGCTGTTACCATGGAAGTAGACAGCAGATCCCAAAGGAATGAACAATGTATGTCCAAACACTATCATAAACATTTAACTTCTTATCAATTCCTTATTGAAAAGGCAAACTAAATCCTTTGCCTTTCTTTATAAACATGAGAAATATTATAAAACCATAAAGGTAAACAGAAATAAAATTAGTAAAGGTAATATCTAAATGCGCTGTTACTTTGGGAAAGGTATCATGCATAAAATGAATAATGCTTATAATAAAACTCATACTGTTTCCACCTTTAACATGTAGAAATTGCTACTCAACTGGCCAAATCAAGAGAGAGATGGTTGCAGCCTAAAAGAAGAGATAGATATATAACCTTCAAAGATAGTCTTCATGGCTTTCAAAAATATTGCAGCTACATATTTTATCAGGAGAAGTCTGTAGTGGAAATATCTTTTTCTTAGAAAATATATGCTAACAAAAATCTAAACATTTTTCTTCATTAAACAAGCTCAGTATTCCTGAACTTGTGACTAAGAGTAAACATATCAGATTACCACTTTTATTATATTCATACTAATTGCACAAAACTGTCTTTATAAACAAGACGGAACAATTTCAAAATACTCGAAGAACACTAGAGTGTCCCTTCCCCTCCCCACTACAAGTCATATGAAAAGTACAGTGTGTCACAACCAACAAATCCTTTCCACACGGGTTTTGAGAGTAGGCTGAAGTCAGTGAACTCAGTATAAATCACATGCCTGAAAAGTGCCTGAAGAGGGGAAGAGATACTGGATTCACTGAGATGCAATCAGTCCCCACGGATGACTGGGGAACACAAGTTAATGTCAAAAGCAGCAGGATCTCTTTAGATCACAGTACTGAGAAGGAAAGAAGCATGCAAGACCCCCCACCTCCCACCAAACCAGGAATACATAAGTAGAAAACCCCCCCCATCTGCTTACAAAGAAGGCAAAACAAGCCAAACAAACAACCCCCCCCGCAAAACCCCAGTACACTCCCCATCCATTACATAGGTTGTTAGCTTTGTCACTGAAGGAAGACTGGCGAATTTAGGTCACAATTATGCAACAGCAGGTTACTACTACATGGAGATAAACCAAAAAATTTTTATTTCTGCATTAGCAAGGAATCTTAGGAATTATCCAGTAATTTTATCTGAACTGTCAGAGGCCAGTATATGGGCTTATTATTACCCACACAAGGGTGTTCAATTTACACCTTGTTAGCACAGGTGTAAATGCAAGATTTGCAGAGTGTTTTGTTAGACCAGTGGTTATAGCTGATCCTTTAGTTATACTTCTGCACCTTTTCTTAACCCCACCTGCCTGAGAAAAATGTGTTCACAAACCAGTTAATCTATTACTCCTGAAACATGGTAGGAAAACCAGAGAAATGCAAGAATCAATTAGTATATTAATTTTATCTGATACCTCTATTCAGTCCCTGCATTTTATTTTTCTAGCTTGTTTTTCACACAGATTTTGTCACTTTTCTGTATAGATTAGAGTAGACCAGAGTTTGGCAGATTAATAACATTTGTCCATGTTAACTAGATGTTTCTGTCCTTGACTGTTATTGACAGAGAATTATTTAAGCTGTGTCGTTCAGTTTCACATATGTAGCTCCATAAAAGCAGTCAATGTACTGAACAAAATATATTATGAAAAAGTTTGTATGTAGGATCTGTAGATTTTAGGATTCTGCTGGGGTCTTATGGTGGTGATTTCCAAGATGTATTTGGAGGACTTTTATTTATTGCTATGCAGTGTCTGCCTCCATTTGGCACACACTGATGCTGGTCTGTCATAAAGCTGCTTCCAATGAGCAAGTTAGAAAAGGTGGCTCAGAAAATATCTTTAAAAAATTGGGTCCTCCTTTAGTACATCTTCTAATTGAAGACTTCTGTCAGACAAGTAAAATATGTGACAATGAAATGAAGTAGGGGCATCATTTTGCTCTGCCATTCTTATGTGATACTTCAAGTTGAAAACAAAAATCAGTATACAACTGTTTCACCACAGGAATACTATTGACTGAAATTCTCTGTAGGCTTTTAAGAAAGAGATTGTGACCATTCCACTCAGAAGAAACTCTACATTCAGCTGGATTTTTTTTTTGTGTGTGTTTTGAACAGTTCCCGGTTTTTTGCATGTGCACATTTTACATTGTGTCTTTTGTATTATAATTTGTAACAACTGTGACAGATGGAACTTACAGGTTTTAAAAGTTCAATCTGTATTTGTTGAAGCAAAAGTGACTGCAGTGATGTGACTACAATATGCAGTACTTTCACAGTATGCATGCTGCCAGAGATTCAAACAAAAATAAGGAAAGCATTTGTAACAGCCAAGTGCATTAATGAGCGAAACAAAGCATAAAGAGAAATGGTAATTTTATCTTCTTCAAATGAGGGTAGGATGCTTTTCTGCAAAGTATATATAGGCCCACTTAGCTTTACAAAATGTAAAGAGAGCCTGGCAAAATTTAATTACAAAATTTAATTACAGCCTGAGAGTATTACAAATAAAAATGCAAAATACTGGTAATGTTAATGGTTTAACTACAAATTGGTTAAGAGTTATTCACATGTGAAATTCAAGTGAAGGAAACACTGCTCCTGGATCTTCCTGAATGTCCTGGTCCCTAACTGAAAGCACCTGTACATTTCTGTCACCTGGCAAGGATAAGCAGTTTAAAGAATGTCCTTCCTTCAGGTTTTCTGAAAATTAGCAAACAAAAAAGAAATCATTTATCTACTTATCTCTAAGGGAAAGTTACAATATAAACTAAATCTCCACAGAACACAACGAGGTGTAAGATAACTTTAAAACTGCAGGAAAATAAGCCTCGTTAGATCCACTGTTTATGGAGCTGTGTATTTCAGTCACACTTACAATTTCAGCTGATCCACTCTCCAATGGAAACTCTACTGTATTGACTCTCCCCTGAAACTGTGGGATCTCTCTATCTTCTTCACTGGGGCTTTTAATTTTTGCTATTATTTTGCCAACTAGATCAAGTCCAGTGTGGTTGTTGTATTCATCCTGTAAGTAAAAAAGAAATTAGTTTGGGACATGAACTGAACTAAGTAATCCATTTCTGCACTGCCCTGGATTTGTATGGCAAAGCGCTAGCAGTCTCTGCAGAGGAGATCTGCAGAGGCAGCCTCTGTGAGGAGACGCTGGACATGGCCAGTGCTCCAACTGATCAACTGCAGGGACAGCTGAGCCCCTCAGCTGAAATGGTGTTTCTTTATATCTAAGAATGGGCAAAAATGCACAGGCAGGTGAGAAGGGGGGAAAAAAAAAAAGAGAAAACAGCAGAGCGTGAGAGAAGGAACAGGGGGAGGAGGTGTTCCAGGCAGCAGAGCAGAAACTGCCCCGCAGCTCACAGGGAAACTACACTGGAGCAGGTACTTCTCTGTAGCCCATGAAGGACCATGGTGGAGCAGAAACCCACATGGAAGCCCATGGAGGGCCCCATGTTAAACCAGGTGGATAATTCCTGGACTCCAGCCTGTGGCAAGGACTCAAACCAGAGCAGTTCGTGAAGGACTGCGGCCCATGAAGGGACCCACAGTGGAACAGGGAAACAGTGAGGAAAAAGCACTGGCAGAAAAGAGCTGAGGAGCTGCTACGGGTTGACTGTGATCCCCATTACCCATCCCCCTGCACTGCTTGGGGAAGGGCACAGGGGTCTGGAACAAAGCTGAGCTTAGGAAAGGGTAGGGCAGAAGGTGTTGCTTTAGTTTTTTGGTCTTTCTTATTACACAAATCTTTTTTAACTGGTGATTAAATGAAATTATTTTTCCACAAGCCGAGTCTGCTTTGCTACTGTGGTAAGTGATTTCATTTTATCCCTGTGAACACGCAAAGTTCAAGAAACCTTATTTTCTGCAAGATAAGATTTCTAAGAGAAACTGTCTCTGGGAAGAAAAATCATGGAGAGAAACATCTGCTGCATATGTGTTTTCCCACTAGAATCTATTCTTGGAACAATTTTTTCGTGTGGCAACAAGACATGGATTTCAATTGAGATACCTGACAGCAAGGACCAAACATTTCAGTTTTGGTCATCTGTACTTAAATGAAACAAATGGACCTGTCACATGCTGAAAAAATCACTGATCTACATCTTTTTTTATGAAGTCAATCTGCAAAGAAACAGCAGCAATGCCTTACAGAAAATTTCAACACAGTTTTAGCAGTCTTACATATTTCCCTAATTAAGATTTTGTATGGAAGTATAGTTACCATTAAATGGAGGTATAAATCCTTGACCAGTGTACGGCTGGCAAGAGCTCGAACATTGGAAACTGCTGGAGTAGCTGGTAAAGAATCAGGTAACAAGCGTACAGGGTCATTAGGTACAACTTCAACTATAATCTAGCAGAAAAAGGAGGAAGAATAAAATAAAACAAAATAAAATAAAGACTGATATAATTAACTGCAAATCACCTGCACACTTGGGTTGCTCAAAATACACTGAAACAAATACATGTGAAATTTATAGGCAGTCCTGAAACAAATTAGCACAACAATAAAGCAGTTCTGCTAGGTTGCAAATTATGCAGCTCTGTTATGCCATCAAATTGTTGGTTATAAAGCTAATGGAAACATATTTTGATAAACAACAGTTTGAAATCAGTAACTATCAAAAATAAAAACATAATTTTTTGCAAAACTTGTGCATGAGAGTATTTGCATTCTCAATCTACAAAGTATCGTGACACTTCTCCCAGATGATTCTATATTACGTGTTCTTGGCTACATGTAATTAATCATAGATTCAAACCTGTTCACTGTTGAGCATATTTGTCTTATCCATTGCAAAGGTAAACTGGATAATGTAAGTGCCCACTCTCTCCGGAACCACTTTATCCCTAAAAAAACCAAAAATAAAACTCAAGCAAACATGAGTCAGTATCAAAGTCACAAGTACGTGAGTATGCAAGCAATTCAAACTCTGAGTAGTCCTCCAACCTAATCAGAAAGCCCTACGAAGGCATAATACTCCTCCTTCAGCAAGAAGGACATCAAAGTTCCTCGAGAATTAGAGTAAGGCTTTTGGAAGCTTGAATGAGGAAAGGCTCCTCCAAGAGTTTGTCTCTTCTGGATGGCAGGAAGTTTGTCACGGCCCTGTTGTTCAGAAATCTGCAAGTCTACATCATTTCACTTCCTATTCAGAATTTTCATAAAGCTACCACAACAAAACACAGACCCGTCTAGATCTGGAACAACAACAATTTCTCTCCAAATTTAATAAAATTTGCAAAAAATCAGAATAGCTAAATCCTTCCTTAGTCAGGTTGTACAAAGTTGGGTAACTTGGACCACTGGTCAAGGTTGAGTATAGTGAGAGAAAAAAGGAGTTTTCATTCTACCTTACAGCATTCCAGAGTGCAGACTACTGGCAAAGAACCCCTACCACCAAAACACAAAGAAAAGTCCAGACACCTGAAGTTCTGCTGCTATAACTTCACCCAGCAAGAAAGGCCACATGGCATCCAGAGGACCTTTGCAGTGTTTAGCAAGGGATAGCAGTGACTTACAATTCTTAGAAACTTTTGAGGAGATGCAAACAGCCAGGATTCAGGTATTTCTCCAAGGACAACATGTGGCACTCTTGAATTGATTAAAGAAATTCTTGCTTTTAACATACAGCAATTTAACTGTTTTGTCAATGACATTAAGTAATTTGTTCCTTCTGATTTTGTTTGGGAATGAGTAACATGCAAGATTCCCTGGAATGCTTAACTTGGAATAAACAAAATCCCAAAGCTTTAATATTTCTAGAACAGGCCATGACTTTTCCTTTTTTGTATTTCACATAGAGAAGTAACAATTTTGTCTTCTTCTCCTACATTTTATCTAGCTTGACAGCAGCATCTGCCTTGTCAGGATACATTAAAACACTAATTAGTAAATAATCAGCTAAGGATCTCACAGCTGGACAGACATAGGCTTTAGAAAAAAAAAGAAATGACACAATTGCTATGAAAGTTGTTTAAAACTGCATAACAGCACCCATGTTACTGACTGGTGATAAACTGATGAAAACCATCTGAGAGCGTGCCAAGAACAGGAAAACTTGAGAGAAACCGGGTGGTAGACAGTGATGCCACAGACACTGGCAGCAACAAGTAAAACATACTTTTCTACAAGGGCTACTAATGGAGAGTGTCCACTCCCCTTTCAAATTTTTCAATACAGTTGGCAGTTTTAATTCTGGACATTTGTGGACAACTAGTAAACTACAGGTACCTTTGTCAAGAAAAGCCCACTCCAAGGAGGCAAAAGCTTGAATCAACAGCCAGTACCATAACTATTTAGCTAATCCCATAGATTGTCTACTAGAAATAGATATAGAAAGAATGTGGCAGTCAGGCACCAGCTTACGATGAGCTCTAGTTCTGCCACTGGTCCTCTAAGACACTATTTCCAAGTAAGTAGCCCAAGGAATGATTACTAAACTGACAGGACCAAGGTCATGGTTCAGGATTGATGCACAGCTACAGAAGGTATTAAATAAAGAGTTAAGTCTGCTTTATCCAGCCGGCAATTCTACAGTAGTTGAAACAATATTGAAAAGAACTAAGGAATGTTACTATGTAAGTGACAAACCAATGATGTAGTTCCCTCCTTGACAGCACTCCTCAAAATGTATTCTAATATATTATCTTGGACTCGACTCTAGATTATACAGATGTCAAAAGTATCTAGGAAAGAATTCAATCTTCATCTCATTGCATCTTGCTAGTATCTTTCACTTTTTCTGCATCATAGTAATTCTATGATGGACTGTTATTAACAAAACATACAACTCTTCTTTCTATTTCAAACTATGTATTTTGTATAGTAAGTTCCATCAGTAATTGTAAAATAAATGGTATTATACCTGAAGTAGAAGAAGCCATCTTCCTTGTCATCCTTCACTTTACTACAGCTAAACGTTGTAACCTGTAAAGGAAGATGCAAAAGAATTTAATGCAATATACTGAAAGTACTTAGCTTGTAATATGCTACCAAGACTTAATGATTTGCAGCACTGATAGCCCACAGTAAGTCAATGAGACTGCCTATATTTTAGACACTAGTTTCATGTTCTTAATTCTCACAGTCTTTTCTTTGCAAAATCCAGCATGGCTACTTCTACCACTCTCCCTGCTATGAGTTAGCTTCTGCAGAACAGCAACATTTTTGCCATTACTGTAGTATTGACGCTTGACCAGTCTGGCAACTTGTAAAAGGACAGACACTGATAAACATATAGGGTTGATCTGCAATATTTGTTATTTAAAATCTAGAACAGGATATGGATCTCAGGCAAATGAAGGAAAGCTTCTACTATAAATATGTTTGTCCTATTTTGCTGGCATTTTGTTACCCATTTTGAAAATGCATTTTGATGACTTACATCAATTGGTGTCCTAACCCGGCTGTTCTGTGCTTCCCACATTTTCATAGAAATCCGTGCTGGATTAATATTTTTAATAATGGTGTCATCTTCAGAAAGAACACTAACCATAAAATCTGTAGGATGAAACACAACATGTGTTGAACATTATTTTTATTCAGAACTAATAAATTCTCAAACTTCATGAATTTCTCAAACTTCATGAATTTCTCTGTCTCCCTCATACTTAAGAGAAAAAAAATTTACAAAACAAGCATTCCAAAAAGAGTCAAAACCACTAAGAATTTCAAACCAGGCATGAAAAACCTTCTCTCCTTATCCCTGTAATTAGACCAGGTAATCCTTAGGGAAAAGACCGTAATCCTTAGGGAGAAACCAAACACCTACTTTATCTAATGACAGCTTTAAAAAAATCTTAAAATTTCAAGTCTGCCTTTCTCAAATTATCATTCTTCTCAAAGCAGCACGCCAAGCTGCTTCTTGCTCTCAGGAATGAGTACCATTAGCTAGTTAAGTAGCTGATTCCTTCCTTCAAGGACAGGAAATCCAAATCTCCCTCTCCCTTCACAAGTGCTTTAGCCATTGAGCTGTTGGATAGAAAGGCAGAGAAGCTGTAAAAAGACTGTATCAACACCACTACCATTTTCCCAAGGGATCAGACTATGAATCTGAAGCTGAGTTTGGCTACTTCTTACAGACTAGGATCACACAGTTGTATCTGTTAGAAATAGGCTATAGGGAGACAGTTCACACTGTTGACTGGTTCCGCAAACAAAATACTTGCCATTTTGTATACCAATCTGAAAAATTTCACTTTTCCTGTATGTCCCATAGAAAGTGCAGTGGTCTGAAGGAAATGGAATCCAAACTAGAACAAAGCTACCCTTCTTCTAGTTTAAAATGTGAACAAAGGACTTTGACACTATGGTTACAGGTGGTTTTCATGCATGTAAATGAACTTGCACTGCTCATGCAGGACTGAATTTTGAACTTTAAGGAAGGACTATGCTTTGATGTACATGAAAAATTCAGGCATGACCCTCTCCAAGACTACAGTGCCTGCCCTCAGGTATACCTGTAAATCAAATAATTAGGACGTTAAAGTATTTTATTTATTTAATAAATATGAGGCTGTTAATACAGAACTTATTATCTAATTTTATTTAAAAATTTAATGTCATATATATTATATATATAATATTGTCCTGAAGAAGCTGTTTAATTCTCTTCCTATCTCAAAACCTGGTTGATTTACATTACACGCTACATTTGAAAAAGGTCTATTTTGTAGGGGGGTTGGAGGTAGATGATCTTTACAGGTCCCTTCCAACCCAAACCACTCGGTCATTCTATGATTCCCCCAGGCAAAACTAAAATACCTTGTGAATTTAATCAAGGCCATAACACTGTATGGAGTATTTTATAAAACAAAAACCTCTGGCCATAAAATTGTTGGCTGATCAAGTTAAGATGGCCAGGAAACAAACCCTTTTGTGAGAGAATACAGCAGGAGAAAAGCGTATTTTGTGCTGTCCTCCTGCTGACTACTTTTTGGTTTGTCTTGGCTCACAGTTGGCCTAGAATTTCATAGCTACTTCCTTTGTTACTATTCCGCAGAAAGAGATGAGGGAAAACATACGTGAACTAGCTCACATCATATTTTAGTAAGACAGAAAAGATTCTGTAGTTTTACCATTTATAGATGGATAAAAGCAGTAATTTGGAACAAATAAATAAGAGGTCTTTTGAAATGCTTTCCAAAGATGACCTACATATCTCTTCTGTCCAAGTGTTACATCTCAGATACAGCTGTTACAACGAACTGAGAAAACAGACCAGAAACAGCAAAAAAATAGTTTTTCACAGGTTTTTAAAGATCTCGAGTGACTGGTTTCTACCAAAGATCCATATACTTACCAGGGAAGGTATCTCCTGCTGGGAAAGAAGGACTTTTGTCATATTTAACATTCAAGCAGACAGGTTTCTCTGGATCAGGCAGGACATTTATTGTGATTACAAGACAATCTAATACGGTCTTGTTGTATGAGGCTTTAAGCTGTATAATGTGCTCTCCCCTGCAATATACAGAGATCATAAAAACAGATGTAAAATCTCTTCTGAAAAGACAATTTTCAACAGGCTTCAAGTCTGAATAATGTACATGAAAGCATGCTAAACAGTATCTAGTAATGTAGTAGTAAAAAGAAGAAAAAAACCAGTGTTAACGCAATGTTAGACAAGTAAAATCATGAGTTTAAGTTATCCTTAAGATATTAGCTTATTAAATTTAAATTTGTGTTAATATTTCATTAGTTTGATCATGTTTCATTGCCTGTAGGACACTAGCAATTACAGCTGCAAGTAGCAGAAGACAGTAAGGCAGAAAGCAATTAAAATGCTGAAGAGCATTCCGCTTTGACAAGTGTTTCCAAAGAGTGAATCTGGTATATATATAATATATATAATAATTATATTATATATAATATATATATAATATTATACAGTATATAATGTCTTTGATGCTATCAAATAACACATTTTCTTTACAGTAGTAACAAGGTGAAATTTAAGTTTTCAGACATAACTGGGAATACAGTATTTAACTGCACAGAAGCTGTACTTCCCAGCCAGTTTGGATTATGCTGTAAATAGTATGATGTCACATCTGTCTCTAACCTCCAGTAGTAAACTGATAACTAATATTCATTAGGCTTCTACCAAGTCAAAGGCATTATAAACACACTGAACACCCTCAGCAGCATTTAAAACAGTTTTCTTCCAAACGCAGAAGAGTATTATGGGTCAAATCTGCAGATTTGAATGCAAAGAACAAGCACCTATTGCTAGTTTCAAAATAACCTAAAGCCAACCCAGTCTTGCTCAGAAAACTCAAGGCATACAGGGAGTGGGTTGCAGAACTGTGAATATGAGGATGATACAGAAATGGTGAATTTGAAAAGCCATATGGGACCTAAGTGTGTAAGGGAAGTTATACGTGAAGTGAGCATGAAGAAGCACAACATGAAGAAGCAGGAGACACAGGAGACACATCTGCTGGAAATGAGACTTCGGCAGCTCAATTGCAAATAGGAAAAATGAAATCTATCTATCTATCAATCTATAAATTCCTTTGGACTCTCTACCTAATCCTTTAAAACAATGCCTAGCACGCAAAGAAAGTGGGGTTTTAACCCTCTCAGGATGTTGTAAATGTAATGTAAAAAGCATTACTTAAAAAGCATAGTGTCTAGAGCTGGCCACCTAAAGACTGCACATTTCAAATCTTTTAAGTGGTTTATAATACCGCTTGGTGCAGGCTGACATTTATAAGCTGAAGTTTACCATCACCAGAAAAAAACAGGATTCAGAAAATTTCAGCAGCAGCTTTTCAGTAGATCAAAAGAAGCAGCTATCGAATTTTATTTAGTTAAGCACTTAATTTTTTAGAACTTACGATCTGGCCATCCACCTGCATATAAATAATAAATGTTTGATCTTAGCTCTAAATTAATACTTGGTAGTACTTAACAAAATCAATCTGGTTTTCACTACTTACCTAGGTGCATGAATACTAAAAACTCCCAGGTTAGCCCTACCAGTGTCATCTGTTTTATGTTGCTGGTTTGAAGGAACAATCTGTCAAAAAAAAAAAGTTTTTCTTTCAATGATACAGGAATAGTATCAGGTCTTAGAAGAAAATGTTTATCTCATTGGCCTGCATACTGTCTATTGATTTGAGCTGCAGCTAGATTTTTGCACTGTAAATTAGGGAAAGATATACTGTTATGAAGACAATATTAATGAAGGGGTTTCAGATTCTCTGCCAGTTTTTGAAAACAATCACTTCATCTGAACTAGGATATTTTTCTTCATTAATATCTTTTCAAATATTTTATAAGTGATATTTTTTTAAATTGCTACTGATGCTATCATATCATCCATACCAGATATTAATCTGAGTGTGTTTTCAGATCCAAAAACCTTCTACAAACTACTTAGGGCCTGTTACAGTGTTCCTCCAGTCCTCATTTAGTTTTGGACCTGTAAGATAAAGGAGTACAGGAAATGCATGCTGCAACTGCATAATATCAGGCTTTGGAGACTTAGAGGGTAGAATGTGAAACATAGAAAACATCTTATTTGAGAATTTCAGTTCCCAGAATCTTCTAATTTCTTTCGGGAGACTGTGCATACAACCTATTGGAAATGCCAAGGCAGAGCATGCTGTAAAAAACACTTTATAACAATGATCCACCTTGGCTTTCAGAACACTTTCTCCTGGACACATTTCACTTAGATAAAGAACATGTGGCCTCTAAGACATGCTGCTGGTCCTCCCTGGAAGAAGGCATAAGACCTGAAAAGACACAGCATGCCACCACAGCATCTCTTCGATCAGGCAGCAGAACCACGCAGTGTTACTGCCAAGGTTGTGTCTTCTCTCAAGAACAACGTAACAAGAACCCACAACGAGTTTCAGCTGACACCGTAAGGGCAGTAGGTGGGACAAACAAAAAAATCCCCAAACTGTGACGCAGGCTTCTATGGCAAGAGAGTCAAAAAAGCCAGCAGAAAAATGTTCAGGATACCAAGAAATCTACTTTAAAATATCCAATTATAAAAAGTAGTAATAGCATAGTTAAATTGGGCAAAAGCTAAGGCTGTGGCACAGCTCTGGAGGAGTGAGCAAAAGAAGGTACTTCTTTGTATTATATACTTGTGTATTCTGAGAAAACTGAGCAATACAAATGAAAAGCAAGCAAGAATAAAAAGAGAAAAGGACCAGCCCTGAATGAAAAAATGTTATGTCCAGAGGTGGATGAATATATCCTGTGTTGATAATATATATATTCAATATAATGGTCTCTGTACTAACAGGTAGGAATGTTTGACAGCTTGACTATCCTTTTCTTGTTCAAAAAAAAGAACAAAAATTTTAATGAATGGAGTATTCTGTCCAAGTCCTTCTTTTGTACAGACCAATGTGAAAACCATCTGACACTCATATTGCACTTATGGAAAGGACAGTAACCACTTAAATTTGGGCTAGATTTGCATCCTCATTGTTTTAATTTCATTTATTCTGCCAATGCTCTTCACAGGATGATCAAGTAGGGCCCAAACCTGCTGACCAGCTTTATATACAGACCAGTAAGTCATACATTCAGGAATCAAAATCAAAGAACCACCAGATAAAAATTATTTGGTTGCTAGTTGAGACTGTATCATCGTCATTACTATCATTCAGTAAATTACCTCCTATAGCATGGGGATCGGGTGGTGTGATGTGCAGGCTAAATTTGGAAAAAAGGCTCTGTAGAAGATCTGGAATGTATTTAAATTATACTTGGACACTCTCCTATAGGAATTTTGTTATATTCGTGGTTGCTGTCCTGGGACCTGTTTATGTTATTTGTTGCCATTATTCTTATACTAGATTAATTATTCTTTTATGCTCTTACAATGTTTTATTAACTTTTCCAAAAATGTCCTGAAAATGAAGATAACATAGACATGACAACAAAACTTGTGTTAACAAACAACTTGTGTTAAACAAAGTTCACCTAATAAAGCCTATGCTTACCTTTAAGTTGTTACTCTTTGTAAGGCTGATTTTGACATTAGGTTCAGGAGTTGGATTTCCCCACTGATCACACAACTGAACAATAAGCGGCCTCTGCAATTCTCTACCATTAATCACTGCAACAGGCTGGAAGAGATACAAATGCATGATACTATTCAATTCTAGACACCTTGGACATCCACAGCAGTTCAGGAATCCCCAGAGCAATGGTGTCCACCTTTTCCATACTATTTGTCTCCCACAAGAGCTAGACCATGATCAAATGGTACGCAAGAATGTATTTTTAGAGTTTATTTATATTCTCTTGTTGGAATAAAATGCACTACTTGAATTGAATGGCATGGGTTACTCATGTTGATGTGACTAAAAGGAAGGACATGATTCTGAAGGGACTTATCAATGTCCTTGTTGTAGGAAGAGCTACGGCCCAAAAATTTATTTTCTGATAAACAGCTGCCTAGAGAACAAAAATAGTTATGCGACTCCCTGAACCTTTTATTTTCTTCAGTAACGTTCCCAAAACATCAATCTTGATTCCTGTCCTCTATTCAGAGATAGAATTTTCTTTTTTCTGCTTTTAATTTTCTATTCTGGTTTCTGCAGCAAGTTAAGCACCATTAGTTGAACGGCCAAAGTAAACATTGAAAAGTAATTTAAAAAACCCAAGGTAAGTAGAACTACAGCATCAAAAATCTTCAGCCATTTCCTTTAAGTCCTGTACTCCATTCTCTTTAAGTGTTTACTTTCTGACAGTAAACACTTGTAAACTGAAGTAAATTTGGGACTGCCATCCTACATCCTGAGCATCAAAAAAACACAGTAAGAGATGGAGAAATGAGCTGCCAACCATTATTACCACTAAGGATTGTATCTTTGGAAAACAGCAATGAAAGATGGGTGTCAGGATCCAGCCCACAGTAAAATTACTACACTAAAGAAAAGTTACACTATCTGTAGAAAGGCAAATGGGGCAGAATAAACAGTTTACAATATTTAAGGTTGTAAACATAAACATATAAGTTAAAATACTGCAAAATAAGTTTACTTTAAAAAACCTAATGTAGTTAGCTATTGTATGAAAAATCGAATTAAAATACCTGACTAGAGATTATGTTGCTTTTTTTGAAACCAAAACTGTCCAACTTACCTTTTCTAACTCTGGCCAATCCACAAACTGCAATTTAGCTGGGGATCCTGCTACTAAATTCACTCTGATAAAGTCAGAAAATTCACGCCAAGCGAAGCACAATTCTTTGCTTCCCAGTAAACAGGGTTTATATCGAATACCTTTTACTTTCATTGTTTGAGTACTTTCCTATTGAGAAATAAAGAGAAGATTTTACCAAGAACAAGTAAAGTAAAATTTATTTTTATTTTTTCAATATAGCATTTAGTATTTATGCTCTCCGGACACTATTTGGTGTTTTTACTGTGAGACAGTGGACTAAAAATTAAACTACAAGTTCTATTCCTTCTGTTAAATTTTAATGAACTGCATGAGTAAGAAGTCACCCATTTCAAACTCAAGAATTTCCCAGAAACCTGTTTTTCAGGTCATATCCAGCATATTTTAAAAGGTATAGACACTAGCCTGTTCTACAAGGTTCTTCAAAGGATCTTAAAATCAATTGTACCAACATAAATAAACACAGAAGAAAAGACTAAAAGCAAGATAGAAGAAAACATACAAAACAATGAACTAGAAACAAAGCAAACCTGACTCAAGCATGAAGTGAACTGGCCTTCACATTGTATAACTGCAGCAGTGATAAGGTTTTTAACAGATGCTGCTGTGTTCCTAAGAACAGGATCATGCAATTTTAATGCTTTAAGCAACCAACTAGTGTGTAATTTGACTACCTTTCCACAATTTTGGTTCAATTCTGTGTAACAGAATTAGGACAATTACCACACAAATGCCACAAAGAAATAAACTATGACATCTTATAAATACCTGCCAAGTTACTTTCAAATTTGATTTATCAAGTCCAGGTCCAGAAACTCCTAGGGAATTTACACATGCAGATGTCACTGTCTGAACCTGATTTCCAAACTGATCTGTAATCATTACATCTGTTAAAAAAGATGATGATGATTAAAATGATTATTAGGATGATTACCTCAGCAGCTGCTTTAATGAAACATTATACAACATATAGAATATAAACATACACAACATAGACATGATATAGAAAAAATTTACATAACCATCACTAAATCACAGAGAGGCTGAAGTTGGAAGGGATCTCTGGATGTCACCTGGTTCAAACCCCCTGCTCAAGCAGGGCAACCTTGAGCCAGTTGCAGACAGGCAGCTTCTGAGTATCTCGAAGGAGGGGGACTCCACAAAATCCGGATAATCTGGGCCAGTGCTTGGTCCCCCTCACAGGGAAAAAGTGTTTCCTGATGTTTAGGGGGAAGATCCTGTGTTTCAGCTGGTGCCCACTGCCTCTGTTTACTGTCTCTGAACACACCTAGGAAAAGCCTGGCTCTAACTTCTTTACACTCTCTTCAGGTTTTTACATACATTGATAAAACCCCCCAATCTTGTGGGTATAAACCAAATGTATCCATATAGTTATATCCCATATTTGTGCTTCCCACTTTTTTGAGTAAAAAGATTTTTCTTACCCAAAAGTTAAAAGAAAAAAAACCCTTAAAATTGAAAACTGTTTTTCAACCTCTTCATTTGTTCTATGTGCTATGTGCTTTCTTTATTCACACACAAGCTTTTAATTCCCAAAATACTATAAGAATTTTTAATTTCTCACTATGTCATGTGGCAACTGCATACAGAAACCAAAGGAGAGTGAGAAGACTGATGCCTAACATGCCTTCCTCTAAGGTTAAAGTTACTCTTAAAATGTGTCAGTTTCAAGTCCATGCCTTAGCAATAGTCTGAATGCTGCTATGGCCTCTCAGACTTCAGAATACATGAACTAAACAAAAATTTATTTGAATTCATTTGAACTCAGCGTGATGAATGTCCCGATGTACAAAGTGAGAGACAAATTTTATCAGAGAGCAACTCCAGAATTGTAAAATGGCAATTTAGAAGTCTGATCATCTTTCTGTGAATGAGAATGTAAACGTGTTTTTTATACTGAAGTAGTTGAAGGTAATTTAATCTTGATGACATCTGTGTATATAACACTCTTAACAAACTGCCAAGAAAAATAAATGTATCTTAGAAGAAAATGAAGGATATGCACTCACCGATTTCACTCTGTAGTTCTTCACCCATCTGCAGTGTGTTTGATCCTTTTAGTTTACATTTGATGTGTTTGGGTTCATCAGGAACTGGTCTGAGTTAGCACATGAAAATTGACTTATTTCTCTCATCAAGGTAAACATAACATAAGAGCAGGCATGGTAAATATCTTAAAGAATCTTAATGCTTGGTCATGTAATATATTTTATTTTCCTACTGCATATCTGTGAAATGACTAATTGCTGCAAATTACTCCTGGCATCAGAGTGTTGTGAATTAATTAGTTAATTTTAACCTATTAAAATCACATGAAATACACTAAAGTAATTTAGAATCAGATTCATCTTAATAAATTTTATAAAAATACAAGTCTTAAACTCACTAAGAGTGATAAACAGGTAATTTTAAAGTTCAATTCATAGCCTGTCAGTTTTGACTGAGAAACCAGATGAGAACTTACTTCGCAGTGATACTTCTTTCTCCTCAGTCACCAGTTGCCTAACTCTTCAGTAAAACTAGTTATTTTGTAAGCTAATGTTTACTGCAAGCTCACAAAACCAGCAATAATCTTCTTCAGTGTATGCATACTTACACAAGTGATTACAGGGCTGGATGCAAACATATCGCGATGGAGTCTTTCACATAGGTAATGTTCTCACGTCATAAATTTACCCAAACCCTTCCCACCTCCCAAGCTTACATTCTCCTGTTAATTTGCCAACCACTTTTGTTATTTCAGCTTCTGTAGAAAGACTTCTGTTTCACCCCAAAGTAATGAGATCTACAATTCTATGCCAGAGACATAATTAATAAAGAAATATTTCAAATGAACAAACCTGACTGTGAATGCACTCTCCAATGACACGTGCTCATCAAGGTAAGTAATTAGACAGTAACGTACATCTTTTACTGAGGTTGGTACTTTTACATCAGGTAATAATCCCTGCATTAACAGCTCTCTGTCAATTTTAGGTGTCCAGTTAACCTAGAATTAAAATTTTATAAATTAATCAAAAGCTAAATTATAAATGACTAGCTACATAATACATCTTGTAGCCATTTTAAATATGCTGATGTAACATTCAGACAATAGCAGCTTTCAATGGAAAGCCTGTACATTTCCCAGCAGTAACCAATGCTATCTGCTGAAATACAGTCAATTATTTGAAAAAAAACCCCCAAGCACATCAAAACATACATTAGGTTTCCTCACTGAACTTGAGCTAGGAAAGATACAAGTGTGATACATTTCATGAATCTCTATGTTTGTCTTAGGCTCCACATAAGCACACAGATGGGGATAAGATAGGCAAGCAAGCCTTCATGAGGAACATGCCTATTCAGAGTTCCTAAACGTTGGGAAGGCCACAGATCTGAGGAAGCATCACTATGTTGTTAGAATTTTATGTGTTTAGGAGAAGCACTGGAAATACTAACCTACTTTTCATAATACTACTCTGAAGCATCACTTAATATTTAATTTAGAAAATATTTTTAAAAAATAATTAAGAGGAGAGTTAAGTTTCCATGTTCATTAACACAGTTTTGAGGATATTATTTCGTAGTCTGACATTTATGGATTTTAAAGGTATCAGCTTTGTGTCTCTCCCCCTTTTATGCTGCTGTTTACTCCAAAGTACTTGCCTTGATTTTTTCTGCAGCAGCTGCAGTTATGGGTATTTCCCTTTCTGCTTCATCATACATCTGAAATATAAGTTTGTTCATGACATGGCCAGCAACACAACTGATTTCATCCTGATGTTTAATCTGAAGAGCTTTTTGTCCATTCATACTTAAGACCTGTAGTCTTGCAACATGACTGCTAGGAAGAAGTTTTATGATCTTTTCCACTGGTGGCACATCTTTGCAATTCTACACATGGGTGAAAAAAAAAAAGACATATATTTAAGATATTAAATTTAGATATGCATACACATAACTCCGTAACAGCCTACAGCTCTACTCAGGATTACCAGGTATGACCAGGGGTCCAAACATGAAATCAGCTTGACTCGTCAAAAGTAAATCAAAAAGATATGCCAATATACTTACAACTTTTAACAGATACTAGAATTGATGCTAGCTATTTAGATTTTTTTCTACTCCAGAAGTAGTAGGTTATAAAATTTACAAAATACTTTTTAAGAGTAATCCTAAGTATGCTTGCATATAATTCACCTTGCTGTATTGGTATTTATTCACACATTTTTCCAGGGTAAAACACACACAGGTCTTATTTTCTCCAGCAGTGTGACTCTCCTAACTACCAGAGAACTAGAATGTTCAATAGCATTTAAAAAAATTCATACTTTGTGAGCTTTGAAACTGAAATGCTACAAAAAACTATTGATTGCCACACCAATTCTTACACTAAATGTTTATGCAATGAGGGCAATTTGCCAAAACAACCCAGGAATTAGAAAGGGTAAGAAAAATCCCAGGAAACAGGCATATTTCTGAAACGCCTCAGGGATTTAAGAAATAGAGTAAGAGGTGAAGAAAAACATGGAAAAAACTCTTTGCCTTTTTATTATTTTCTAGAGATGAAAAAGTAGCCACCTGATTTTTAGGTTTATGATACCTAAACCAGTAACTTTTGGGAGCTAAGCTTATTCATAAAAGATGCTAGGAAGAGAGTACAATAAACTGGTTTCAATCTTTTGCTCATCCAAACGTTCCAACCAACACTTACAAGTACTTCAATCCTTGCTTTCAGCATCTGGTCTTTCTTGATATTCTGTACATGTATAACTGGACCAGTTAAAATGTTTGTTCCTCCATTACTGCAGTCCACAGAATACACAGGAAGGTCTGAAGCACCTAAAAACTATTTAAAATGTAAGAGTAAACATCAAGTTTCTTTTACAGAACTACCATGATTGTTTCAGAAATGATTATTTGCACAAATCCAAAAATATATATAATTACATACAGAAAAAATTAATATATTTCAGTTTTCCAACAACTGTAAGACCAACACCTGTACTTCTCTGCAGGTGATAAGAGATGTGTGGGAGAAATGAGTAAGTTATAGAAATAAAATATACTGTCTATTCGCTTGCTTTATTAACACACAATAATTAAGACTCTTCTGCCATTATGCAATAAATTCAATTAACTTGTGAAGCAAACTTCCTTTTCATTAATTTACTAAACATCACACATTAAAGAAATTTAAACATCAAGTTCAACACGTCACCACATCACTGCAGACCCAGACTACAGGAAGAGAGTGTACACATAAAGTGCAAATAGAATGCAGACTTTTTGCAGTGGGAAAACATTTTTACATATCGTCGCTGGATTTCACTGGAATTGGAAAAGTCACTTTTTTGAGTCAAAAAAGAGGGCCAAAAGGGGAAGTTTTTTTACCTCCTAAAGTCAGCAAGATATGCATTCCCCTCTGAGCTTATATTAATGTTTATGATAACAGTCTTATCTAATATTACTTTTAGGCACTAGACTTGAATTTTCAACTTAAAAAATTTCAAAAGTAAGCTGTATGAAGTTATTTTTCTGAATAAATTTTAGCATTGTATATGATAAATATGGCCTGAAACACCTTAAAATTGAACCAAAATATCCTCACATAATTTTCTCTTCCCTTTCTAAGGCCAGGTTCCACTGATTCTAAAACTTACTGAATGGCTCATAATACATGAGAGGTAAGAGTCACAGTTATGGCTAGCAAACTGCAGAAACTTCAAAAGCATTGCTAAAGATACTAAATTCTACACAGATTCCAAAACAGATTCCTTCCAGCCCTTAAAAAAGCAAGAATCAAAATCCTTATGGCATACAATGAAATGCAGTTTACCTTACAATGAACAATCAACTCTGGCTGTGCTGTTATATTTCCTGATTCATCCAGTACTTCAACCTGAAAGGGAAAAGCTGTACCATTTTCAATCTTTAGAATTTCTGAATCTGGTTTCACTTTCAATTGACGAGGAGGGCCTGTAAAAAATGCACAATTGCAGGACAATAGTTATATTTAGGTAACTTGTGAGACACTGAATATCAGTCTTTGCCATCTAAAAGAGTCTTTCTTTAAAGCCAAGCTACCAAGATGTTTGTGGTAACAAACCATTTCAAACAATTGAGGTATATTGGTTCGTACTGAAAAGTTTCTGTCCTTCAATACATACCATCTGCCAATCTTTTGAATTAATTTAGTAGAAAAGAGTTAGACAAACATGATGAAATTCAGACTGTACAAGGTGTAAACACATGGTAATAGTTCTGTTTACATACTACATGGAGTCACATTCATTAAAAAGAAACTTGGAGCTTTCTTCTCACATGTTAAACCCAAAAATACTAACATTGAGATATCCAATTAATTGCCAAAGCTATGACAGCTACAATCTGCATGCAAAGAAATGCAAAAGAAAATTTTGTTGTCATTACTTGGATAATAAAGTGAAGCTACTCAAGTAAGTCTATCCCCTGGAACACATAATTATTTTATCAGTTTTTAAAAAGAGAAGAAGTAATGGATTACTATTAAAAGACAGGCTCTGAAGGAACAAAGATGGCAATTTTTCAGAAGCATCCTTTATGCACGATTTATTAAAACTTCTATTTCAAACTCACTGGTTGAAGAATGAGATTGAAATAGCTCTTATTATTCCTTCCTCAAAAAACAGCTTTCAAAGCCAAGGATATAACTCAAGTGAGAAGAAAGAGGTAGTGAAGCATCTTTACATTGTCAAAAGCAATACGAAGGAGGAAGCTGCCTTCAGTCCAAGGTAAATAACAGCAACACACAACACAGTCTGTCTCAAGTCCAACCATTTCACTGTTTTCTACATAAAACCTTAACTCCTCAAAAGATAAAGAATAATGGACTACACTGTGCATTGTTGGTCTTACAAAGTAGTACACAATTTCTCTGCAAAATGAGATGGGCAAGACTGACGTTCAGCAATCTGGGAGGCTACAACTTAGCCTTCATACTACCTTATATCCCAAACCCAGAAAAACCCAGGTAACAAGGGGTAACAGATCTCATGGAAGGGAATCTTGGAATCAAGACATCCACAAAACATTATATTCTGATAAGGGCAGTGTCCTTACAGACCTCTATGATCCTCTCTTGCATTATGATACACTCAACATGTAACATTAAAATTTCAGACACAATTCAATTGCCAAAGCATCCCCCTTTGCAGGGGTAAGAAGCTGAATGAGCACATATTCATTCACAAGATGTTTTCTGCAGGGAGAACAGGTCAATGCAGATTAGCACAGGTTTAAAGTCTTAATGCTAAAGAAAAACAAGAAGATAAGAAATTCATTCATTCAGTGGTGTTAGATTAGAAAAAGATTTAAAGTAATTAAAAGAGGAAAATGCATCTCAAATAAGCAGACAAAAATTCCAGCTCCTAGAATAGTAGATAAAATTGGGCTGTGAGTACAAAGATATTCCTGCCAAGAACGACATGCTCTTGGCTTTATTTCCTTTCTAGTCATCACCTGGATCCTTTTTTATGCCTCACTAAATATTTCACTTTCTTTGGAGAGGCTTTCATTAATAGTGTCAAAATAACATTTAACAGAATTTCACTAAATATTTTAAGGATACTTACCAGGCTGCAATCTTATTTTAATGACTTGTGTATCTTCTTTCAAACCAGGAAGAGTAATCTTCAGATTAAAGTTCTAATGAAAAGAATATTTTAAATATTAACCTTAAAAAAACCCCATATAATAGTCTCACATAAACATGTCAATTTGTATATATGTTAATTTCAGAAGTCCCTAGAAATTTTCTTGCACTGCTACAAAAAGAAAAAGGATTTTTTTTCCCCCTGTACTGAAATCTATCTTTTCCATGTTATTATAACCAGAGACGTTCAATTCAAGATTTGTATGTTAAACTACATGGTTCTGAAACCATGAAAAGCAGCTATCATAACTTGTGGTTTCCTGCTTAGAGGCTGTTTTAATACGGAAAAATATAGCAGTTCAAAAAAAAGTAGTTTTAAAGAAAGGGTCTGCAAGTTCTGTGTTTGTTATTCCTTAGCAAGCCACCACTACACCACTGTCCATCTCATCTTTGATTAAGGATGTAAGAAAAATAACTGCTGTAAACTGCATCACTAAAATCAATTTTCACATTAAAATCAGAGAATGAAGAATAATAATAAGAAAGTAACACCCCTTCTTTTTTAATTATTATGGTAAGATATTATTTCTGTACTGCAAGGTCCTTAAATGATTCTTGGTCTTGCCCCTCACCAAATTTATCTCTTGCTGAAGTCTGGCACTTTTGCTCCTCTACGCTTTATTTCTCGTAATCCACTCCATCTTACATCACTATTCTTGCCCTTCACCTTAAATTCTGAACTTTGCCTACAAAATTTACTACACTGAAAATCCTTTAATTTTCAATAAGCAGGTATATGCTCTTTTTCCTCTTTACACATCTTTCCACCAGTAACATTATTTACTATTTTCTAAGCAACAATATCAACAGTATAATGGGGTAACTCAGCTCCTAGTTTTGTCTTTAATGTACTACACTACAAGACTAAATGAAAGGATACAGACCTGGCTAAAATACTGTGTAAATATGCCATATAAATGATGTTTAAATTATTTTTAAAAATCCCTAAGTCTATATTTATCAGAAGCATTAAGACCTGTTTAATGAAAGAAATCTTTTCAGCATGTAATGTATGTTTTGGTTTTTACAGTAAAGCAGCAGCTTGACAAGTTGCTGAGAATCCATCAGTAGCAGGCTGGATTTGGATAACATATTCGCTACTGAAGTGCAACCAGAATAGTGGAAACATTTAAAGAAGCTCAAGCAGACACCCTGCATATTAGCTATTACTACTCATCAACTCAACTAAGAATGGAAGATTTCAGCGCTCCCTATCATCTTTCAGCGCAGAAGTCACCAGGATGATTTGGCTTAAACCCCTCTCAGCACCAGTTCAAACCAAGCTGATTTGGCGTGCTGGGTACACTCCACCATACACCCAGGTGTTGCTCAGCCCTTCCAGCTCCAGCACCATCAGGTGAAAAGAGTACAGGTATGGGAAATATAAATTGCTCCACATAGAGCTCTAAGAAATAACTTGAAAATATCCCAAGAATTACCTGTATTCATTACTGTAGACCAAACTTCACCAATACTATGTGACAATTCATTTTACATAAAAATTATTTTCTCTCTTTTTTTTTAACATGTTACTTCAAGTTTAAATTTATTAGCCTACCTTGCCCTGGCAACTATTTATACAGCCTTTAGCAGTAACACCCTTAATGACACATTTTGCTGCCACAGGTATGTCTTCATGCTTCAATGTTAATCCACTAGAAAAATATACAGAAACACAAGAGAATCAATTTAGAAACAAACACAGTGTTTTAATATACAAGATACTTCCAGATACACTTATGAAAACAAAAGCAAAAATGTCAGTTAATTTATGTGAGAAATTCCCAGCATATCATTCAGAAAAACCCTGAAATATTATTATATTATTGTCACATGAAGAAAGGGGGGAAAAAAAGAGATGGCTGTATTACCTAGCTTCCAGAATTGGTCTAAGTCGACTTGTCAAGTGTGTTGGATGACCAAATTCATCCTGCAATTCCAAAGGAATATTAAAAGGCACTCCAATTCGAAAAGGAAGCTCCAAAAGACCCACCAAAAATTTCTCTGGTTTGCCCTCTAAGAGAAAAGAATAATACATTTTTAGAAAGAATTATGTGTGCTCATTGGCTTTTTCTTGATTAAGGCTGCAATGAAGTCAAGTAGTTTTCAGATGCAAAGTAAACAGGCTGTTCAGAATACTGTTATAACCAAAGTTATAGTTTATTGGATTGATGTTCTTTTTTTTAACTTACACTAAAATAAAAACAATTGTTAAAATATAAAAGCAGTAGACTACAGTATAAGAAACATAACAGGACAGTCTAAATTCCCAAAGTATTCAGAACACCAATACAGCACCTGAAAATGAACAAGTTCCATGCGGACAGCTCTTCTTAAACATTTAATTGCTTTAATTCTGGTAAAATAAATCATTCATGCAACAAAACATTTTTGTTCTACAACTATCCCAAATCTGAGAGATAAAGACATGGAATAACAAGTATTAGAAAAAAAATGTGAGTGTATCTTTCCTCTGAAACCTGGCCCCATTCGACTGCCTCCAATTAGGCACTAAAAAACAAGACCAAAGAGTGGTAGCAAGTGGGAGCATGTAAATCAAGAATCATATTTTGTGGAATCAGACTGTCTTGACCAAGTGGTCTTTGAAAAAAGAAGTAATGCCCTGCTGAGCTAAATGGTAAATAAATATCCTACCAAACAATTTCGAACTCAAATTAACAACTACTTTCAACACCTAGAGGTGTCATTATCAGGGAGCTTCCTTTGCACAAGAGATGACAGATACCTTGTATTGGCCAAATTAGTTACTGGTTATAACAAGAAAAAGACCTCAACTTCACAGTATCTACAACGTTATTTATCATTATAAGTGAATGATAAAACTGTAAAATGATTTGAGAAAGTAACAGCAAAATAACTTCTGCAATTTTAAAATAAGCAACTACTAAAAGAACATGTCTGAACTAAAACCACAAACCTTGTAGATTGACTTAGGAAGCTCAGTTTTAACCAGTACTTATGATGATTTTTTAGCTTATCAAGAAGTATAAGCACTCAGCAACAACCTGCTGTTAAAGAAATAGAATAATTTGTTTCTTGGCCAAAAATGCTTTTTTAATGTAGACTGTTCTTTTCTGGATTTTTAGAATCTACATACATAAAAGGTAACACAAATGTTAGTATTTGTGGAATAATGAGCGTGAATGAAGCTTTATGGCTGCCTCTGAGACAACACAGAACACAACTGCAAAAATAAAAACGTGAAATATTAATTTTTAAAAACTGACAATGTTAAAAACATTGAATTATCTTCTGATTAAATAAAAAAGCAGCAATAGATAGCTAAAGTTGATTCTGGTATCCCTTGTGTTAAAAGCACCAAACTATTAGCTAAATAGATTTTTCAAATTTTTATTCCTTTCCAAGGAGATCTGTTCATTTCAATTGTTATAGCTGAAGGAATCTTTAATTGAATGCTGCCATACTGGGGGAAGCCACACTACTACTGGAAAGTAGTAAGATTCTCTTTTCACTTTGATGAAAAGATAAAAGAGCAAACAAGTTTCATTTTTGTTCAAAAAGTGAGATTATTTTTTTCTTTTCTTTTCTTGCAAGTTCACAGAAATATCTTGAGCCTTCAACGGCATGTTTTCAGACATATGTTTAAATAACTACTCTTTTCAAGTAATGCCAAACATTTTTTTTCCTGTATTATCATAGAAGAATACCTCTTTCTACTCTGCCAATAAGCAGCTTTTAGAAGAATATGCTACATACAAAGAACTCTTTTCTGCCTCAAGAATTTGCATTCAAAACCTCTAATTTCGTGAAAGAAATAGGAGGCTACAGAAAACACTGATGTTTTTTTCTTGATCTTCTGAAAACAGATGTTAGCTGTACCTCCCAAAATTGTGATAAAAATATGCATTTTAATATTAAATGCAAAGAAATTAGCAGTTTTTTACTTTCCTTCTTCCCGTCCCCCTTGTAGATAAAGTTCATAGAATGGCTGAGGTCAGAAGGGTTTTCTGGAGGTCATTTTATCCAACGTCCCTCGCCCAAGTGGGGCCACCTAGAGTCAGTTGTCCAGGAACATGTTTAGACAACTTTTGACCATCCGCAAGAAAGGAAACTCCCCAACTTCTCGGCAACTTGTGCCAGCACTGGGTCACCTTTATAATGAAAAAAACCTGGTTCTCTCTTTGGAGAGAACCTCCTGTGTTTCAGTTTGTGCCCATTGCCTCTGGTCCCATCACTGAGCACCACTGGAAAGAGCCTGACTCCACCTTCTTTACACTCCCTTCAGTTGTTTATAGACATTGGTAAGATCCCTATGAGTCTTCTCTTCTCCAGGCAGAACAGTCACTGTTTCCCCAGACTTTCTTCAGGTAAGAGATCATGGAATCATAGAATGGTTTGAGTTGGAAGAGACCTTAAAGATCATCCAGTTCCAACCCCCCCTGCCAGGGGCAGGGACACCTTCCACTAGACAAGGCTGCTCAGAGCCACATCCAGCCTGGCCTTGAACACTTCCAGGGATGGGGCAACCATAACTTCTCTGAGCAAACTGTTCCAGCGCCTCGGCACCCTCCAGTCCCTTCATCATGTTCATGGCCCTGTGCTGGACTCTTTCCAGTATGTCCATGTCTCTGTGTTGTAATGTAATGTGTCCAGTTCTGGGCACAGTACTCCAGGTGTGGCCTCACCAACTCTGAGTGAAGAGAAAGGATCACCTCCCTCAACCTGCTTCTAATGCAGCCCAAGAGGTTGTTGCTGTTTGTTGCAGTGAGGGCACATTATTGGTTCGTGTTCACCTGCTGCCCACCAGGACTCCCAGGTCCTTTCTGAAAAACTGCTTTCCAGGCACTTGGGTGGCAGCTTGGGGGTTGTCCTTCTGCAAGGGCACGACTTTGCCCTTCATGTTGAATTTCACAAGGTCCCCGACAGCCAATTTCTGCAGCCTGTTGAGGTACCTCTGCATGGTGTCAAACTCTCAGGTGTATCAGCCACTCTTTCCCAGTTTTGTGTTATCAGCAAACCTGCTAAAGGTACATTCTGCCTCATCATCCAGACCACTAATGAAGACATTGAGCAGGATCAAACCCTGTATTGACCCCTGGGGTAACCACTACTTGTAGTAGTCCAACTAGACTTAGACCCACAGAACACCACTCTCTGGGCTCAGCTCTTCATTAATTCACCTCAGTCTGTTCATACAGCCCAAGCTTCATCAGCTTCTCTGTGAGGATCTTACTGATAAGAATCTTGCTGAAGTCTAGGTAGACAACATCTATTAAGCTAGTCCTTTCATCACAGAAGGTGAATTCACGCTAACTACTCCTGATGATCTTCTTGTCCTTCAGGTACCTGGAAATGGTTTTCAGGATTAGTTGCTCCATCACCTTCCCACGGACTAAGATGAAACTGACTGGCCTGTAGCTCTGTGTGTCCTCCTTGCCCTTTTCGTAGATAGGAGTGATGCTTTCCTCAAAACATCCTGCAGTTCTCTCAATTGCCATGATTGTTCAATTAGTGTGAGTGGCCTCATAAGGGAATCAGCCAGCTCCCTCTGCCTCATGAGTGCATCCTGTCATGGCCCACAGACTTATATATCACCAGTTTGCTTAGGTATTCCCTGGCCTGATCATCTTCCGCCAAGGGTGTATATTCCTTGCCCCAGACCTTCCACCAGCATTTGGGGCCTGGGATTCCTGAGGTCTGTCTTACCAGTAAATATTAAGGCAAAGACTATTTCAGTATCTCAGCCTTTTCCACATCCTGTGTTCCCTGCCCCATTCAGCAGTGGGTCCATGTTTATTTCAGCCATCCTTTTGTCACCTATATATTTAAAGAAACCCACCTTGTTGGCTTTGATATATCACTTGCCAGTGATTCCATTTTCAACTCCGATTGGACTTTGGCGTTCCCAACCCCATCCCTGTATGCTTGGATAGTGTCTCTGTACTCCTCCCTGGTTACCTGTTCCCATTTCCACTTTCTGTATACTTCTTCGTGTTGAGTTTTGCCAGTAGCTCCTAGTTCATCCATGCAGGCCTCCAGGTATTTTTGTCTGACTTCCTATTCACTGGGAGGAACCAGACTTGAGCCTGGAGGTGACCTATGAATACTAACAAGCTTGCTTGGGCCCCCCTGTCTGTACAGGGCCTCTTTTCATAGAACTCTACCAGGCAGATCTTTGAAGAGGCCAAAGTCTTCTCCCGAAGCCCAGGTTGTGAGCTCTTCTTCCAGCCTCTCTGGATTCCTCTGCCCTTAAAGACTACGTCGCAAGGGACTCTGTCAACCACTCAACTAAACAGGCCCAATTCTGCTCTCAGGAAGTCCAAGGTGGCAGTTCTGCTAACCCTTCTCCTTCCTTCTTCATGAAGAGTAAACACAGTAAACTATCATTTTGTGATCGACATGCCCAAGACAGCCTCCAACCACCCACCAGCCCTTCTCTGCTCACAAAGAGAAAGTCCAATGGGGCTCCTTCCCCATCTGGCTCCCTCACCAGTTGTGTCAGCAAGTTCTGTTCCACACACTCCAGGAACCTCCTAGACCATTTCCTCTCAGCTGTGTTGTATTTCCAGCAGACGTCTGGTAAGGTAAAGTCCCCCACAAGAAGGATTAGTGACTGTGACACTTCTCCCAGCTGTCTATGTATTTAATCTGCCTCTGCATCCTGGCTGGGTGGTCTGCAACAGACTCCCATCACAGTATCTGCCTTGTTGGCCTTCCCTGCTCTCCTAGCCACAAACACGCAACATTAATTGTCACCATCATCAAGCTCCAGAAAGTCTAAACATTCCCAGGCTACCCCACCACCTCTCCTCTCATGCCGATCCTTTCTCAAGTGAGTATTCTAGTAAGCATTGTAGTAAGTATTTTATGATGGTTAATCCAAAGAGACATATCCATTACAACCAAATGAGAATTTAGTTTTGCATAGGGTTCTTCCTTAATTATTAATTTAAAAAAAAGACTTCAATCTCAACATGTTTATTTTAAATGTATAATCTGGTTCTTAATGAGTTTCTGTGGTTTATGCATGAAAGTTGGCCTAACAAATACTAGTTTTATGAAAGAATATTTATGTCAATGGCATGAAGAAAAAGGGTGATTCTAATGAAGTGTAGGTTTATTTTTTTAAGTACATTTGGGAAAATTCACATCAGGGAGCTTTAGATACCATCAAAACTTTATTTTTTCTGTAAAACTGCCTGCTGCAGAGGCAACACATTACATGTGAGATCAAAACGTATTACAAAAAATATTTTTCCTGGAAATGCTTCAAATTTGACATGCAAATGCTACTTCTCAGTGCTGAAAATCACCTCTCAACTAGAACATGACAAATTTTGATATATTATGAATCAAAAGGCAACACTAAAAGTAGGAGAAAGTAAGACTGGAATTCTTACCTACAATAGTAAATTTAAATACTTTAGATGGTAGAGGCCTTCCTGCGTAAGTGTCTGCATTACTTTCATTCAATACTACTTGCAGTTTCAAGGAGTAGTTACCAAGTTTCTGAAGATTTTCTAAACAGAAATAAAAGTACAATTAGAAAGAAAAAAAAAATTCAAATAAGCTGAAGATACTGAATATGCAAACTTACCCATTTTTTTAAACCAGTATGGCCACTTGCCTCCATGCTGACTGATATGGGAAATTATTTCTTTATTCTCAGTAGGTGCTGCAAAACAAACACTTAGCTACACGTATTTAAATTTTACACTGTAATTCTTAACTTTTTCAAGCATTGGTATTACCATTATGAAGCATCACTATCACTTCTGGATCTAATAAACATCAATTTAGCTTCACAACTAAACACATTGATCACAGCTAAAAAAAGAGTTCCCTGTCTAATCCCATCTAAATTAAAAATTGCTAGCCTCAGGCACATTGAACTGAAAGTAGCAGGTTTGTAAAGTTGAATTTAATCAGCTCTTTTGTTGTATGTTCCCTGTTAAGTATGAGCACTCTGCACTCCATGCTGGCAATGGATCAACTTGACAAATGACCACAGCAAAATTGCTTAAATGGGAGCAATGGTAAAAATGTGCAGTTGACAGAACATATAACTGAGAAAAAAAAGAACATTCCTGTTTTGCTTCAAATTGGTTTATCTGTCTTTATAAACCTCTGCAGAATTAAGACACATACAAAAAGAGAACACACTGAAACTCTGAGGTAGTTTTAGTGACTGGTTCTATAAGATTAATACAGAAATAAAATTTATTGTTGGAAGTGTCAAGAGGCATTATTATTTTTTTATTCCCAAAATACACTTTAGAATATTGAATGTGACTGTAATAAGACTACACAGAATAAAAAGAAATGCAGTAGAAAACCAAACTGTTTTACAGCTAAGCAAAACTGTTTCAAGACCCTGTTCTTGCACCAAATGACATACATAAGATAAACTAAGAGCTGTCAACTAGACTTCTACCATTCCCTTAACCCTAATTCAAACCCTAATTTTGAATTGAAGTTTGTATAATAAGACTCCCCAGTAACAGAGCAGGTTTCTCACAGCTCAGCTCTCTTGGTAGTCCATAGTATAGTCTGCCAAGTATACCACTCTTCAAAAGAGGAGAGAAACTTCTTCCACATACTATTTGCTCTTGGCCTTTGTATGGGTGTAACAACATTTCTCTCATTTATACAATTAGGGGTTTGAGTTTGACAGGCATGCCATGCCCAAATCATCACTTATAGGACTTATTCATTGTTCTGGTGAAGAACATGAGGATTACACTACTGATTCTTCAATTGAGTAGAGAAAAAAGCTAACACAGGAAGCAGTAGAACAGTTAAGAGTACAAATTTCCATCAATGAATGGGTCAGGAGACATGAAAGGCCTGAAGGCAGACTTTTCAGTAATCCTAGGAACAACCCTGACAAAACAGAACAATAGAAACACCAAGTCTCTCTCAAGTTCATACTTCCTGAAGTCAGGATGCTTTATCTTACTAATGTCTCAAAACACTGGTTTGTCACCAATGCTGATAGGAGACAATTTGATAATCCATATTAAACGAACACTGTTTTCTCAATTCCAACCTCTTTATGCCCCAGCACGCTATGCTGGACAATGGTCACGCACAGCAGCCATAAATGAGTGCCATTAAAATACCATGTGTAGTCTCATGACACATATACTAAACTGTAGCTAAGATATTTCCATTCGTTTTCCTTTGACGTGTATCACTACAATAACCTCAGTGCTTCAGAAAGGTATTTTTACAACTCTTAACAGATACAGGAACTGGATTTTCCTACGGTGTATGGAAAGAAACAAGACAAACAAGATTTTAAGTTTCTACAAGTTTCAAATACATTTGACATGTGCAGAATTTGAGTTTTCAGTAAATTCAGAGAATTTAGTGTTCTAATTCCATGTCCAAAACAAAACTGAGTGATTTCAGCTGCCTTGGACAGAATGCAATGCTTCACAATGCAATGTTGAGAACACCAAGTGAAGCACCCACAAAATGGAAACCACAAAACAGTAAATCAAAATAAACTTGATTATTTTTAAATTCTGAAGTGATTTTATGTTAGACACTAAACAAGTCTGATCCTTACTTTGTGCAGCTCACGTAAATTGCGACGCTAATTACAGAAACATTATCCATTTTACCCATGTTCTTATGCATGTTAAGTAGATAGGCTGGAACTCATAGGCCCTCCTTACTTGTGACAGAAGATGTAATCAAAATATAGTGTTAAGACATTAAATACATGGCACTGAGGCAGTTGTCATTTCATGAAAAGTGGCTTTGAAATGCTACATGAACTGGTGGAGTATTGTCCAACTACCACATCCATTTATCAAATTCTAATATCCATTTTAGATATATCCATATACATATTGTACAATGAAATACCTTATCCATTATGCACTTAAAAAAAAATAAAGACACAATTAAATATAATGAAATACTCACAATGCAAAATAACCTTGAGTTCAACAAGAAGTTTCTTTGAACCTCCGTGGCTTGTACCTGGAAGTTTTTGCATTGCTTCTCCTTTTTTATTCAAAATTTCTATTCTTAACGCTCCTGCATTTAAAATGAAAAATGATGGACTTTTGAAATATGCTGTGGATTAAAAGTGATCAGAGATTTCTGTATGCTTGTCTTTTTAACAAGAGTGCATGATATATTTTTAAATTGGCATTTAATGTTTTAGTATTTGGAAGAAAAAAATATACCTATTGGTGTACCAGCAAATCTTGTTTCATTTGGTAACAACTCATCTCCTTCAGGCCACGTTACTGATAATTTGTCAGGAAGTCTAATAAAAAAGTAAGGGTGAACATTTTTTCAGTAAGTTAAAATAAAGGGCAATTTATCTTTAGTTAAATAGACATGAAGCTATTTTTGGGGTAGGGAAAAAAAACCAAATCCCAAGCTCTTTCTTCTTGGTTTATAATTTTATTTTGTTTCTACTGAAAGAGCTGACTGCTTTCCCATTGGGAACAAAACCAAACTTTGTTTAATTCCTGATTAAATACAAAAACTGTAATTAGGAACTCTAAAATTATGTAATTCTTACTTAGTGCTTACCTTGCCATTTCATCCTCTATGTATTTTTTTACAACTTTGTCAGACACTGTTCTGTCAAGTTTTGAGATTGGAATAATTTTCATTTCAGCATACAATGCCTGCGGTTCCTGAAATAAAAATTCAGTGCAGTTATAAATGGCCAGACTTTATAATACGTCAGAGAAGAAAGACCTCGCAATCAAGGGACTAGACAAGTCAACATAGACATAATGCAATATGTTAATAAATACTACCTGGTGACAACACAAGACACTATTTTAAAATTTGCTGAAATCACAAGGGTTACAAATGGATGCACAACGTATTATTGATGCCAACTGTGATACTGTATTTCATATGCAAATTTTAGTAAGTCAGATGGTTGATAATGAATAATAATTTTAATATATTCACATTAAAGCTAAAGTTGAGTATTTCTAGACTGCTGATTGTCAAAAATTACATAGTTTTCAACCGTTATTTAAAGGTAACTTAAGTCTGACAACGGATTATGTTTAAAGATTTAATATCCATACTAGCTGTGTGAATTCTTTCTGTATTTGTTCTTACCAAGGCAATCTGAACCTCTCCCCCAGTGGCAAATATATCCCCATCATGGTCCCCATACAAAAAAAATTTCTCAATACTTCCATAGAATATTGGATGAGTCTTAATGGTTTTCACCTGTAAGAAGAAGAGACCAATTAAAACATTACTCCTGCATCAAATGCACAGTATTTGCCTTTTAGAGGGTTCAACTAACTTACCAGCTGCCCAGTTTTGTATGTTTTTCCATCCCACTCTATTGCAGCATACATTGTCCAAGGGCTCTGCATTCTTTTGGATGGTATATCAGTACGTACAGTTATTCCTTTAAAGACTGTGAATTTTATCTGTTTGTCATATTTTTCATGACAGTCTTTGAGCCACAGAGCAAATTCTCTGTCAATTTTCATTCGCTGCTCCTATAGAGATTACAAAATAAGTACATATTAACAATGTATTATAAAATTTGAATCTGACCACATCAGAAGCCTAAAAAATTGTGAGAGTATAGAGATACTGTATTAAAAAAAAAAAAAAGCCAAATAGCAAAAAGGCACACACAAAAAAAAGAACAAAATTACAAGAGAACAAACGAAAAGAAAGAAAAAGAAAGAAACAAAGAAACAGAAACAAAGACACAAAGAAAAAAAGGATTCTTCAGTTTGAAAACAATAAAATTCTAGGAAAACTACACTTCAAGACAAAAAAAAGTGCTTCCTGCAGCAGCCATATTCTTCTAGGAAGAGGGTCTTTCCACAAAATCTGTCATATAACAACTAAATACAGTAATTGTTTAAGAAAATAAAAGGAAAAATAC
Organism: Edolisoma coerulescens; assembly: GCA_013397115.1. Taxonomy (NCBI): domain Eukaryota; kingdom Metazoa; phylum Chordata; class Aves; order Passeriformes; family Campephagidae; genus Edolisoma; species Edolisoma coerulescens. Next base: position 2,515,482 of record VWZW01007667.1, read on the forward strand.
TGAGTCTTAATTTTTCAGATTTAAAGATTCAGCTTTACTACTCACTAAACCAGAGAGACATGAACAAATAACAAGTGAGCAAATGTTTCTATATCACATGCATTGAACTTCACCAAGAAGAAACACTTAACAGAATGCAATAATTACCTGTCCATTGAAGATTCTCGTGAACAGAGTATTCTTATCCTTTAGCTTCAGCTCCAGATCCATGAAAGTGAGTTTGTTTGTGCTGACCTGGAACTTATCATTGGTAAACAATGCACCAGAAATTCTGTTGTAGCATTCAATAGGTGCCAATCCTCTCTTCTTTGGAGGAGCACACCAGTCAAAACTTAAAAGGAGAAAGACATTAAAATCCTTTTTAATAAGGAGAGGTTTACGTTATAGAAACAGACTGTAGAAACAGATTATCACTTACTCTTCCACAGTTGTGTATGGTATTAATCTTCCGTTCCAAAAACATTCAAAAATAGGCCTCTTTCCTCTGGCACCTTTTTCTACTATAAAGCAGTCATCATCATCATCATCATTTAATCCTTGATAAAAAAAAAAAAGTCTCCTTGAATGTATTTCCTTAAAAAACTAATATATCAAAAACCAGAGCAATCTAAATTACGCAGTACTATTTTTATGAACTTGAGCACAGTAGCAATGCACATGATATCATGCTCATGATATACAATATTAGGGGTTTTTTCCTGTTTTAGAAATACCAAGCAGAAAAACTAAGAAAGCTAAAGAAAAATTTTAAACAGAAGTTAAATATTAGCAAATCTACCAAATTTGAATGTTTCAAATTTGAGTGTTACTTTTTCCTTAGTTTCAACTGGTATTCTTCTAGTATCATAAAATCTTGTCCCAATTAATTCAAGATTTGTTTTGTCAAAAAAAAAAAAAAAGAAAAATACCAGCACAAAATATTTTAAAACCCCTAGCATTTGAAAACTCATCAAGACCAAATAAAATAAATTTTAAGTAAAAGACTTCAGAATACATGTTGTCCTTTGCAGTATTCCAATACTAGAATCTTTTTAATCTAACCGCTCATATTTTATTACTTTGTTGGAGCAAAGATGGAGGAAAGTGCAAAGTTTCCATTGGACTACATTCCAAAAGAGTTTACAGTTTGAAATCAAAAAAATGGTTTTATGTCAAAGATCAGGTTTACAGGAATGAGTTACCACAACAGCCAATTTATTCACAGGATCTGTTCATCCAAAAGAACACGAACTTTTCTCTTCTGACTCAACCTAAATCAGGTAATAATTTGCACTTCAACTTAAATTGTTCTAGTTTTTATTTCATTAAAACATTTAGAGTAGTAGGACTCTGTATGATAGGACTGACAAGCAGCAGAACATTTCACTTACTTGATGGAAAACATGGATCATCAGGGTATGTTTCTTTATCATACAGGAAGGGATGGTATCGGATGATACCTTCGACTATACCTTCTTCTTCAACATGTGCCTTAAACTCAAAACTATCTGCTGCAGTATTTATATACAATGTCTGCATGTCATCTCTGATCTCCCTCAGATTGACAATCTTTGGTACTTTTCCTTTTTCAAACATTGAAATCTGGAAAAAAAGGAAAACAAGTTGATTTTCCTTAGAGCAAAAGACTTACAGTAATAAGCATTTTGACAATTAACTGTTAGCAAATGGATTAGTTCCTATGCTGCAATGCTAAATAGAATTACTTCAAAAAATTAAACTACATACACATCTTCAATGCTGTATTTTAAAATGCATGATTACAGAGAAACAGGCACAATATGAAATAAGTTGCCATCAAAGAGGACTTTTGACTAACGTGTATAAAACCTTTTACCTGAATGTCGATGTTGTTGAAAGGACTTATGTCTTTTGTTACAGCATTAGCTTCATTTCCTTTTGGTCCATGGATATAGTAGTGATAGATATGTCTGAAATACATTTCAGAAAAAAAACCACAAACCAGCAAGTGAAATTACAAAATTGTACATTATAATTTTTTAAAAATCTAAATAAGCTTGTATTTTTATTAAAATATAATTGGTTTGTTGTACTGTTATAAATCAACTCTTTGACAACATATATCTGGTACAGAAGATTTACTAAAGGGAGTGACTGCTTTTCATTCCTCTCATCTCTGTCATGCACAATCACATTAGGATCAATTTTTGGGTAAAAAAACTGGAAACAAATTTGAAAAAAATGCAGAAGTGAAAAAAAAATACAATTGTTACATGGCTACAGATCCTTTCCATCAAAGAGTAAACTAATAAAACTACAGTGAATTGTTCTGCAGTCTAGAAATCAGAAAGAACTAAAGCCACAAATCTTTCCACACTTTGTTTCTGATACCAGTTTTATATCAATCATCTATAGTAATAGAAGCACGTAACAAACAATCACTATCTTTAAGTTATTTATAAAAATTTGAATATAGGTAGGTGTCATGGATGGAATATACATATTAGAAATAATATTTCTGTTGCAAACATTGTTTTCTAACGGGCATTTTTCCTCAATTAAGAAACTTCAAAAAAACCACATGGTCAGATAGATTAATTGATTTCATAGAGATATGCAATCTGAGAAAACTGAGGAACGTAACTCTATTTACTTCAACTTTTCAGCAAGCTAGATAGTTATTCCAACTTCAAAGACTGAATCCTTAAACCTCTGGGGGATGGTGTGGAGAAAAATGAGATTATATGAGTCAACGGGACTGAATGCATGACACAAGTTAAATGTACCTGCAAGTTTACAATTGCTTTGCTTCTGACATCCACTGCACTAAATGTTCCCCAAAGAGAAATCTTGGTTCCTAGAAAACAGCTCCTCATGGTCTCATTGCTCAGGACTTTATGGTATGTCCAAATTGCTTACTATTTTGTCTGCATTTCTTTCAGACTTCAAAAGGTAGTCTCATAGCTTTAAGACATAGTTATTTTAGGGGTTCACCTCCACTTCAAAGCACCCAAAGTAATGAGGGCTGTCCTGCAGCCCATTAAAGCAGAATGAAACTGGTATCATGCACGTGTGGCAAAATGCATGGCAGAAGGGAATGGGGAGGTGTTTGCGGGGAAAAGGGCCATTACAGCTGAAAAAGTGATGCAGAACTGTGCAGCACTGGAAGGCTAAATCTGATTGGTTTTACTGTAACAGCTACAGGGCATATATTTGAATAATTGCACCTGGGTTCCATCTCAAACAGAGGCAGCTCTTTCACTTCAAGAGATGGTTGGAAAGAACTAACACACACTTAAGTGTGAGTATTCACTTGACGAGCACCTGGAAGCTAAGGAGGGACCTAAGTTATTCTCTGCATGTAGACGTACCCTACACTTTCATGAGGTTAAAAACAGTTTCAGCAACAAGTTTTTATGTGCAACACTGAATGATATTTCACATAATAAGATATTATTTAATTCTTATATTAATCCTCTTTTTGAGTATATCTATTATTTTCAGATTATAGGTATCACAAAAATAAAATCATAGTTTGAAAACAAAGTTCTATAGCTTGCCAGATTTCAAAATCTGTCTATGACTTTGCATTTCAGTTTACATTCACAGATGGATCCATCATCTTAACAGGTAAGGCCGAACTATTCACAGGTATCACAGGTATCTCCAGGCTCTGCGGGCTGGACATTACTATAGTACAGAGTGGACAGTATCATGTATCCTTCTCCCTCTTAAACTGGGATGAAGCAGCAGTACTTTTTTGTTGTTGCTGTTTAAAAAAGCCAACCAACAAAAAGATCCCCTAAAACTGTAAATACAAAGCTAGGTACCAAGGTTAGGAGCACAGCTGTGAGCAAACTAACTGATGCAGTTATTAGTAATTAGATTAACAATTCATTATACTAGTAATACAACATTAAGTTGAGTAGGCTACTAAAAATTATAGTGGATAATTATGTATCAATCATCAAGTCACATCTTTTGGCGAGGGGGCATTCGGTTGTGTCAATTTCTGTAAAGTTGGTTAGGTAAGATTAATTGCAATATCAACAGCCCTAACAGGAATAAGGCCAATGTCAAAGTACAAAGAGGAATTCAGTTCATAATTATCTGACTTTGTTAGTATCCCACTTTTAAATCTTTTAAATCACCAACTTACGCCAGCTGCCTTGTCCAAAGATGAAAGTAGTTTTTCAAGTACTGCATGTGATCTGGTTGTACACCTGTAATGACAACTGCTGTGAAACTCTCTTTATCCCTTTCTTCTAATATTAGATTATGAAGAAATCTTTCATCATCACTTGTGATGTGAGTAGAGTCAGATGGCTACAAAAAGAGTAAAATAATAAGAGCAGGGATGTAAACTGAATTTCTAAACTCCCATCAACTTGAAAGCGATAAAAAACATAACAGAAAAGTAATACAGAACACATGATGCTAAGTACCACAAAGGATTAAAGCTTAAAATAAAAGTTTCCAAATTAAAGTCAACAAGCTGAGAATGTGACATCACTGATCCAGGTCATTTTCAACTCACTTGCATCACAGCACTTGAAGTGTGCAGTCTAGAAATGCATTTAATCGTGTTTAATGTAGCACTGTGCGATATCCATGTTCTCACCCATCACGTGGAAGCATTAAGTGTGCAAGACATTAAGCCCTCTTTAAGAAGACAAAGCTAAAAGAAATTATTTGCTTTTAAATGGATAGGCTGCTTTCTATATCAGAAACTCAAGTGGAAGACATACATTTTTGCTATTAAAAAAAAAAGTGAATCTTCAATTCCAGACGAAATGTCAAGTTGTCTAACAGAGAGATTCCTGATTCCAGAAACTACTGATTATCTTTTACTGGATGGATGCACTTTGCTCTTATGACAGATTTCTGAACTGCAGAGACACTCAGTGGTTGATGTCATGCTTCACACTGGACCAGCGAGTAATCCCTTACATTTGGTACATCCAGGAAAAAAGATATTTTTAAAACAAAGGTTAAGATCTTTATAGTGAATGCAAACTGCTACAGCTGAGAAGATATGTTGTAGTAAAGGCAGCTGCATGACTTATTTTGCAGGAAAGCAGACAAACCCCACGTCATTAAGGCATGAGACGTGTCCTACCTAACCATACTTAGGTGAAACAGTTAATCAAGGGTGTTCTATTAAGACTCACTTTCCCCAGGGAATCAAAGAGCTCTCCTTAACCAAGAGGGTAATCTAAGCAGTTTTGAGACCTTTCATCAAAGGAGATTGAATCTTTTTTTTCTACCCACAGCGTAGTCTCTTTTAAACCTAACGGGCTTGCTGATTTCATGCAAACAAGGGACTATTCTATGCTAGTGATGGGATCAGCAATAACAAAGAAAAGCCAGAGCTGCTTGGTCCTCATCTCCATGTGATTTGACAAACCTAGAAACTGCACACTGATGCTGAATAAGCACCATTCTGTACAGTTTACAGAGTGAAAGAATCTCCAGAATGTCATTCCCAAATTCTCTGGTTGCCTTCCCACAACAGATGACAAACTACCATGGCATCTTCCCCTATATTCCTAGCATCCATCTCAACTAGAAAATTATTATTTACTTGTTTGCAATACTAAATGGTCCAGAGAAGTGACTGCAGTGAAGACAGGTGTCTGTTATCCACCAAGGAAAGATTACCAGCAGGGATGCCATCAATGCCGCTTCTCTTCAGAGTTACAGCCTTGTTCTGCTGTCTCTTTCGTTTCATATTAATTACATCTTGACTGCTTTGCAAAAGTAACTTCCTTCACCAACTAAATGGCTCAAAGGCTCAATTATTCTTCTCACACTAGTAATCCATTACAACTTCTATTTCTGCCATAGTATTCTCTTGCTCGTATATGTGCAGTGCAGACCATTTTTCAAGTCATTAAAGAGAGAAATTCACACATTTTATTTCACATCAATATAATGAACTGGCCTAGGTATTTCAATGATTTGCAAAAAAATTCCTAAACCTGAGTTATTTTTCCATTATCTTCACACTTCACTTCTATTACTTGAGTTTTTCACATCATCTCTTCCCTCCTGGATAGTTACAAGTTATTTTTTAACTCTAATGGAACCTTACTTGCATTTTTTAAACAGTGTCGGCTTAACTTTAATTTTATATTATTACCACAACTTTTCAAACAGTTGACTGCACCAACTTCTTAAATTCTTTGGTAGTATCTACCCACCTCATTCAGCCACTTTCCTCCAACTTATGCCTGCTAGCTTACCTTCTACTTTATAACACCCACCCTTCTCCCTTTATTATCAAACAGGGAGGGAAAGCATTTGTACCCTTTACAATAAAGCAGATTTTGTCTGCTTTTATTTTCAGTTTCTATTTTTGTGAGTCTACCTTCTCAACAATATTGTACAGAGAATAAAACCAAAACTGTGACAATTCACTTTTTGCTGCAAGCCACTGACCCAAGATTGTCATGATAAAAACCTTATTTACCTCCTGTTCCTTTCTCACACATACAAAACACCAAGAACACTGATATAACCCACTAGATTTGGGCTCCAGGTTTGACTGCCTTGTCATGCACAGCACCCATTTTTCCTCCCATCTGCACCCTCAGCTACATCTTTGCCTTTCCCTCCTTGCTCAAATATGTCCAAAGAACAGTTCTTTTCAGTCCTCCTCATTATCTTACAATTTTTTAGTTAAGCTCTTTTTCTTCATGAAAAGCATCAGGACTGCTGAGTTTAGTTTTCAGCTAAATAGGTCACTTATTTTACAAAAGTGATGAATATTTGTAAAACTACCGAGTTATGTTGATCCGGCTGGACTTTTCTCCCATATGCAGGTTAGTTTTACATATTTCTAAGTAAGTACAATTTGGTTCCCTAATTTATTCCTTACTGCTTTAGAAAAAATTCATTTTTCTTTGTTTCATACACAACAAAAAAATTTGCTGTGCTTAGAAAAGTATTTTTAAATATTTTTCTTAACCTGACATGTAAAACTGTAAAGCATTCCTGTCATTTAATCTTAACTGAAAAGAGGAAAAAGCATCACATACAAATAAAGCATTATGATACAGTGTCATTAAGTTTTTGGTTACACCCTTTCACACTCCAGGGTGCAAATGATTCAGTAAGATGAAGATATCCCGAGGGAAGTATTACAAGAATATTACACAGTTAAATCACACTAACCTAGGAAAGGCTTTCAATTAAAAATGTGAGAATCTTAAGGCTATTTACCTTCCTGTTTTGAATGAATCCAGTATATATTGCTTCTTTGTTTTTCTCCTTCTTTTCAAAATCCTCTTTAGAAAGAACAAGTTCATGAACATCCTGAGATGCTGCAGGTTTGCTTATCATCTGATTTTATTAAAGAAACAGCATTTAAAATCAAAATAAGACTTAAAATTAACGTCATAAAATACTTTAATGGTGTGTTCAAAAGTTAGGAAATAACAATCTGATTGTGTGCAAATGTTCTAAAACAAAATTAAAGTCTGACATTGACTTACTCTGGCAGACTGTCCAACGAAGAACACTGCTTGTTTGCCTCCAACTCCAAAATACGAGATATCACTATTTAAACTACGAGGCACTGGCAAAGGGCGCACATATCCTGAATGATCACTGAGAATAAAATTGTCTTTAATAAATTTTTTCAAGGCAAAAGTTATTAAAAAATCCAAAGATACTTCTGATCTAAAGCATCTATTAAATTCTTTCTCCTGGCATTTTGTTAAAAAATCCTTCACTTTTAAAACTGCAACATTAAAATATATGTGCTTGAAATTCCTGATGTACTCTTTTTAAAGGATGACGACAGAGTAAGTACTTTCCTAAGTCATCTTAAAAACATTTCTGTCCCTTCTTGCAAACCAAATCTTATTCAAATGAAAATGGCTTCCAAAGCAAGCCTGATCTTTCTGACAGCATCCTTTCATAAAAATACTTCTAAGTTAAAGTGGAAATAATGCTAACCAACTATTAAATGCAGACTTGGAGAGACGACATATGCTATCTGTAGTGAAATTCCATGTCTTTTAAGTCAGCTTAAACAGTCTTACCTAGATCAAGACAAACATTTATTTTTAAATCATAGCAGTCCCAAATGAAAATAAAGAGTAGATGGTATCCTGCTATAATTTACACCTATGCTGCCATTAAGTGGTAGTACTCCATGGTTGAAACCTGCAGTTTAAGAATACTACACATCTCTGTTACTAAACTCACCTACAGCAATTTCAAAAAGCAGCAAATTTCTCTACAAATGACCCAGAATCACTTTTTATGCACCTACCTCCAGATGTTTAAAAGACATTGACTTTCTATTTGGAGATGCTTTCAATGCAAAAAAAACTTCCCCCAGCTATATTATCCATTCCCACTGCCCCATTACTTTTTACACCACCTGCTCATATGACAAATTAGTTATGACTGAGGCTGTAATTCTCATCTTCACATTTACAACCCTAGGCTTAAGGTATTTAAAATGTGACTGCAACTCAAAAACTGTACATAACTAATTCTGTGGAATTTTATACACTAGGATTAAATCTGGCTGTGCAGGTGGAAGATCTCTTGAGAACAGATTCAAAACTGTAAAGTTAATTCATATAAGTAGCAAAACCCACCATAAAACCTCCACTTTCTTCTTTAAACTCAAAAAATTTATTTTGCCTAGCCTGCATCAAAAAATAGACATCTTCAGGTATAATTTATAATACATTATACAGAATTAAGATATAAATTTAAAAAAAACAAAAACTTGAATTAAAACCATGCTTCTGTTTATCTGTTATTCCAGCAGTATAACAGATACTGAATGCATCATTTAATGCACTACTGAAAGGCTTTCAGGTAACAGATGAACACAGTACGAAGCTCCTCTGCAGGACATAGCGTGCCCCTAACTGTATATAGGCAAGCAAAGGATAGTTTAGAAAAGGTCCCAAGAACAAAAAAAGTATTCAGTGTGTCATAGTAACAGAACACCAGTTTTGTGTTATGAAGCTTCTCTATTTCCTACCTAGAAAAAGTATGCGTCTATTTATGTAATCATAAAACAACAGGGTTTAGCCAAGTGTTGGTATACAGCTATGTCTTAAAAGCATATTTTGTGGACCTTTGCAGAGCTTGCTAATTGTTGTAGAAATATTTAGAACTTGCTAACCTTTCAAAGTCACCTTGTCTCGTAAACTTTGACAATCTATATACAGCCCAGTTGTTAAGCTGTTTAGAAGTCATTCCACTTCCATTATCGATCACAGCAACAGCTGGTTTTCCTTGGGAATCATCAAATAACTGGGGAAAAACAAACAAACAAATCAACAAGGAGCAACAGGAAAAAAAAAGGATAATGCAAACTACATCTGAAAAAATTAAGTTTTCTCCATCTTACCAATTTTATCTGTATACTCCGAATACCAGTATTTCGAGATGTAGCTGACAGAGAATTGTCAATCAACTCAGCAAGGGCAAATGCTAAAGAAATTGAAGAAAAATAACCCTATTAGCACTCAGAAAACAGACACCCACTTATAGTAGCTTCTTCTGAGCAATTAGGATAACACATTACCTGAACACAAACAAGACCTAAGACCATTCAGAACAATCAAAATCACATAACATCTTGTTTAAAAAAGAAAAAAGCTTTTGTACATGTACTTTATGATTTGTTTCATCACTGAATCTCACATCTGTCTTAACGGTACGAACACAATTATTGGAAAGAACAACGATGAACTAACAGTTTACTTACCAAGACAGATTTGTCCTTTTCATGATTAGGAATTAATTTTTATGATTTATATGAGAGTCCAAAGTACGTAAAAAATGGACTTTGATTTGTTAAAACATTGAGGGAGGAATGAACTAACTGAAGAAACCTGAACTGAAATTTTGTGAAACATCTAAAACTAGAATGTTAATTGTTTAGAAAAAAAACACAAAGAAAATTGTAGAAATGGTTGAAGGATTTCAGTGAATGGTAAAGACAACCAAAGGTCTCTCAGATCCATGGCAATACACAGCAGAAATAGTCACGTGAACTGTTTGCACAAATTTATTGTTTCTAACCATTAATGCTTGGAGCCCTTACCTAATTAAAGTAAAACTACCTAAGTTTACTGGAAAATTGTATTTAATTTAGACAACAGAATCAATCTGAAAAAAATACATCAAGTTCAGATTAATTCAATCAGCCTGATCAGCCTTAGAGAACAGACATTTCCATTCAGTCTCTCTAAAAAGGAAACCTTATTTCCTACAATTTGCAGAGTTCTTCAGAATGCTATAGTGCAAATTACGCTGGCCAGGCACTTCAGACATGTAAAAGAGAACCCCTGAATACTAGTGTAACACAGCAACAATGAATCATTTGGCATTTTCCCCTCAAGTTGTTATCAAAGTATAAAAACAGTTCTTCACTTTTTTACAACTTTCTTCATTGCAAACAAGCGTAGCTGAGCATCAGTTATGTGATACATACTTACTATTCCATATCAAAGAACAATGGTCCTTCTAGGCATTGCCCTTGGACGTGTTGTAAATAAGGAGCATCAGCTGCATTACACTTACACAGGCTCAAAACTGCAATTTGCTGCCAGTGAAAACTTAGGTAAAAAACTGTTGAGTACTTCAGTCTTCTCCATGATGGTTGCCACTGGACCCCGTCACCCTGCATTTCATTTATTTAGGGTGCAACTTTTCTTCATCCTTTTCTACTGTATCTGTAGAAACCCTTATTATTCATCTTCACATTCCTTGCCAAATTTAGCTTTACCTGTGCCTTAGCACTCCTGATCTCATCCCTACACTCCCAGGCAATATCCCTGTATTATTCTCAGTATTCATGCCCCTGCTTCCACCACCTATGCAATTCTCTCTTGTGTTTTAGTTTGACCAGAAGGTCTTTATTCAGCTATGCTATTCTCCTGCCTTCCTCGCCCAGTCTTTAAATAACTACAAGCACTCTTCTACTCCGTTATCCCCAAGGGTATTTCCTGGCATATCATCCACCACGCCCTTAAACAACTGAAAGGTCATTTTCCTGAGGTTTAGAGTCCTTACAATACTTTACACCTCGCCTATTTAATCGAATTCCACCAGGGCATGGTCACCACAGACCAGGCCCACCTTGGCCTTTCCAGTTAAGTTCCTCTGTGTTGGAGAGCAACAGGTCCACTACCGGCTGCTGCCAGGAACAAAGCACAGATCTCCACAGAATGCTTTGTGTGGCCTTACACAGCAATTCCTGTGCACAGGGATGGACGTACCACTGACTCAACTATTAGTGCATTTTGAGCACAGTACCCTCAAACCAGAACCAAAACAGTGCCTTTGCTGGGGCAGGGAACAAATGATGTGCACAAAGAGGAACGGGGAAAGACTGGTCCTTAAAAATACAGCTGCTATTTATAGACATTTTTGATATTGTTTTAAAACAACAGGAATGGTATCAGGCTTGAGTCTTGATTTTTTTTTTCATTCTTTTTCTGTGCAATTTTGAACCTGCTGTACCTAAGAAGTATATACTTAGAAAGTAATCACAGTCACAGACAGAATTTTCAGAGAAGCCATAAACATAAATTAATTTATTCAATAAAACAATACAAAATTCTGGTTACATATTTAATACATCACTTAGATAAAAACTAATTAAAGCAGCATCTTTTTGAAGAAATACTTGCTCTTGTTAAATTAAACCCTGTAGAACCCCAGATGGGAGGGCACACAAAATTCTATAGTAGCTCATACAAAAACTGCTCATGAAATTCAAACACAAAGTCTACTGCTTTAGTACAGAAGACAAAAACCTGGTAACACACATCCTGACCTGTCTGAATGACATCCACAAGATTATTCAGGCTAAAGTTATTTTACTTCTAAAATATTCAAACTTCTTGAAGAAGTACTGGAGGAGGTACCTCTATAAATCTGGATTCTTAGGTGGCTACTTTTAATAATTTTTAGAAGAAAAATTTGTATGAACAACATAGTTAATTTTTCTTTTACAGTTAAGGCTTTTTTTAGCAGCTATAATTTTAAATTCAATTGCTCATAACCACATTATATTCATACAAACATCATTTACACAAGATTACTTTTGCAGGTACTTACGCAAAGGATTTTGGCCCTCACTGGCATAGTACTCGTACATGCCGCTTTTGACAAGTGTATCGTAGTGGGGCAGAAAGTCGATTCGTTCCTTGGTTGCCAAAAGCAACATTTGATCAACCGACTGGAGCAGATATAAAGTAACTCCATCCTGAACAAGCTCGCCTGCAGTGAAGATGAAATACAAAGTACATTGAAGAGCACTGCATCAGGCAGCTGCTTCTCTCAAAACAAGTACAGGTTCAGCCACAGGTAATCTCTGTATTTTCTTAGGCGTTGCCTGCTCAGCATTTAACAACAACATTTAAATAAATATCTTTTCACATCTCCAAGCTTAATAATGCATGTTTTCTCGGGTGACAGCTATGTACATATCATTTTTTCCTATCATTTACAGAATTTATGATGGAAGATACTTAGTATAATTGCCATCATACTAACTTGTCAAAAATATGTTCGTGAAAATAATTTTTTAACAATTCTTGGCAAACTATTACAGGATTTGTACTTTCAGTTAATTATTGCATGTCACAGAGCACAAACAATTATCATGCGACCTTTATGATCAATATAAGAAACAGCTGTAATTATTTTGCCATCTAAGATACTTACTGAAGTTATCTTCTGTAATTTCCTTCCTATTTGTCGTGGTGATAACAAAGTTTTCATCAGAAGCTATGCCAAACGCCTACAAAAATTGAAGGTTATTTAGTTAGGATAACTAAGTAGTCCAAAAACTCTTCAGATACATTAAAACAAAAAAAGGCACAGTTTATTTACTTTGTCACAAGCTATTGAGAGTAATCAGACATTATCTCTTGGAACACAGTTGAACTTAAGATCACTTGTTTTCTCAATTTAGCCAAATCTATCTATGCTAGGGTGGTTTGTTTTTTTACCTGCATAAAATACGCTAGAGCGTATTTTATAAGGAGGAGGAACTGTCTTACAGATAATCACCTTGAGGGCAGCGGAACGAGACTGAACAGCTCTACTTCTGACTGCGAAACCACAACAGCAATAGTTATGATCTAGAGGGTGTCCCATATTTAACTGCACTCTTGAGACATCAAACCAACCTAATATTTCTTAACGTTGGATATTCAAGTCTTTGTTCTTCAATTATATCACACATCTAAAAAAATAATAAAGATTTCTTTCAGAAAAATTCTTTACTGTTAAAACACTGACATATATTCTTCTGAACCAAACAATCTTTGCCACTTTGATGCCTTCTTTTGAATGTGTTTACTGTAGCTTCAGACTTTTTATCCTGCTTTCTACAGGCATTTAAATGCCTCTACTTTCACCCCCATTTTTGCACGCTGACATCCAACACTAATCTATTTCTTAAAATAATAAAATAAATATCTGTATTTTCTCCTGCCTTTCCAGGACTTTGAAACTCAAGTAAAAGTCCACTCTGGTCTCATCAAACTCCATCAACCCTCTCAGTCTTGCAGTGAGAACTCAGACAGGTGCTTTACGCACTTTTAGCCAGATTCTTCCCTGAAGGAAGCTCTAGCATTCTGTGCAGCAGTTTGCCCTCATCATTTCCCACATCTGTCTTTCCATCCCTATTACTCAGACTCATGGAAATATTTTTAAAACGCTGCTTATGGTTTCATTAGAAGCCTACTTCCCATATTTCAGTTACTTTCTCCCTGTGACTACATTAAAGTTACAGTTATTATCCATCAGCAAAATTTTAAAATTGTTGAATTTCTCATAGCACTTGGTGCAAGTGAAACAAAAAGGGATGACACAGAGACTGATATTCAGACTTAAGAACCTGGAGTAATACTTTTTAACTCTTCTACATTCAGATCACTTCAATTTTATGTCTCACATTACACAAATTTCCACACAGTACATCTGTGCAGGAAAAAATGTAACATTGCTCAGGGAAAGAAAAGTAAGAAAGTTAACATTCTACTGTGCCATTCGATGTCAGTGGTTAATACAGAGTAACTGCAGAGTTTTACATTTGAAAGCACAGATAAGCATCTTTCCCTCCAGCTATAACCATAGCTTCCCGGTTTTCTCAATCTCCCAAAGGCTCTTCTGCTCTCAAAATCTTATTACGAGTGCAGTATTTACTTGAAGGCAGCAAGAAGTAAGGATCAGCTAGCGCATGTACAAGACAGCAGCCTGCTACTAGAGCAGGGGCAGCCTCCTCCTTCTGGTCCTCTCCCCCATTCCACGGGGGAGCCTAAACTGAAACAACCCCAACAGCCTGGCAGGCTATGCTTTAATTTCCTGGGTGAACCCAGCATTTCTGCGTCCACTGGCAGCAGGTCCTTTCCACTTCACAAGCTACTAGGCAGCTTGGACCAAGTTTGGCAATTCGAACTGCAGGTAACTTTTTTCTCGCCCATGCCATAGTTTAAGAGGCCATATCCTTTGCAAATTTTGGCCAGCTTTGGGGATTTCTCAGTTTCAATGCTTCACTTCTATATAAGACCTACTTGTTTTACCTCCTCACTCCCTCTGTCCTACATTCGTGGTTATCCTAGTCCCTGTCTCTTCCCACTATGCCAGGCAGCAGTGATGGGGCTGCACAGCTGTCCCAGTATGTGGAGGTGATCTCCAGAAAGAGGCACTGCTGGTCATTCCTGAGTTGTACTGAACCTACTGGGCAGTTTACTTGTACAGTTGGTGATTTTCATGCAGTTCTGATAGACAGTTTTTGGTCAAAGGTTTCATTTCTCAGGAAGATTTGTGTATGTAAGAGATATCATGATATTTTCTGTTGATAAGAAGTTCAGGTTTCACTGCCATGTCTTTTTCAGCCCAGCGTTGTGCTCTTTTCCAAGTAAGTACTGAAGATGCACACAGCTCAATTTGGTAAGATTCATGAGACGAACCAGCAGCACATTCATAAGATAAATCTGTGAGTTATTCTATGATAATCCAGACACACAACCACGATCCACCTTGTCATGTCATCAAAATCTTCAAAAGTACAGTACAATCACTATGCTCAGAATGCCTCTGCACATTCACAGTGAAAGCATGTTTGGAGGTTATTGTGTTAAAACAACTAAGTGGAAAGCTTTTATCTTTTAGTATACAAAAGGAGAGATGTTGGGGAAAAAACAGAGACAAGCTTCAAATAAATCCACAAGCTAAGAAAGGTGTGAAAAGGCAAGGATACCTTAACTACTGGTTACCTATTATCATTAAATGCAAATGCAAGAGTTAAAATGGTACAAAGATGAACAGTTATGTGCATACAGAAGAGAAAAATGACACGTAAAGCCTGAAAAGTATAGATTATGTCAACAAACCAAATTTTGAATATTCTGTGAAAACCACCATAGCTGTTGACTGAAAACCAAATTAGCTGCTAAACCACACTTGGTAGCATACTGAGTGTACGCTGCTGGGCTTTGACGCCAGAGAGCTGTAGGGGTGACCAGTGTGAGAAGAGGCAATCAATTGCCCTGAGACAGCCATAGCCAGCTCCAGATGGCTCTCAAACCCATGGAAACAACTGACTCCTCACCAAAATTTCAACCAGAAGGGCACATGGCTTCTGCTCAAACTTATCAGGGAAGGAATAGAAGAGACAAATGAGAAGCAACAGAGGAGGTGCATTAGAGGAGACACTGATGTTCTCCACACCAGAGCAGGGATGGTCCCAAAGGTGCTGAAGCCCATGGAGGACCCACGTCAGGGCAGAATTTCCCCTCTCTGTCCTCCTACTCCCATGGAGCTGTGACCTATGGTCAATTCATCATAGCAGAAAGAAAACCAGTAAGAGCAGCAGAATAAAGCCCTGTATGTCTCACACTACCTGTTGTCTAACCAAAGGAATTGTAATTGACCATGCAATGTGCATTGGGAGAACAAGGACAGATTAAACTAGGAATGGGTAAAAAAAGTTGTATGACAGAAGATGAGTTTGGAAAAAGGGAAGGAAAGGCATTTCTCTAAATGATTAATTTCCTCCCAATCAATCACGAGAAGCTCGTGTTAATTGTGTTAAAATTAAGAAAAAAAAATCCCCGAGTTGAGCCTGTTTTGCACACAGCAGGAGATCAGTCCTTAAACCCATGGAATGATACAGAAGCAAAAAAGCTGTCTGTACAAACAAGAGAAATGCCCTCTTTATAAACTGGAGGATCAGTCTGGAGCACCACCTATGCTTCATGATAAGTAAAGTTATTAGCTCTCAATTTCTTGGCAGATGTTTATGACACGAGATTAATATAATGCTAAAAGAATTTGAGACTATGTCACATGCCCAAGAAGCTTTCAGCCGAGCACTTTACAGGTGTGATACATCAAAGTGTGAATGAACTGTGATATCTTTAACCTTCAAATCTGAATCAAGAAGCAAGGTTCAGTTTATGTACTAGCTTCAGTCACAGGTTTTCTTTATAAATGAAAAAACCCCACAAACCTCAAAACGAAACACAGCCCCACAAACCACAGATAACTCCTCAGCAGTTTACACTCCTTCAAATAGGCCTGTTTCTTTTCTCTTTCACATATCAGCACAAAAGCTCAAAAGTCTTACTGCTACTTGATCTGCACACGCACAGCGAGGCTTACCTGGCTACTGAGCCAACTAAAACACTCAGCATGAAGTCAACAGAGATTTTGCCTCTGAATTTACTATCTGCCTTGGAAAAGGTGTTCAACAGGCAAATATTTAACTTTGTGTGTGTACTACCACAGCTTGCAGTCACATGGATAGGCTTGAGGTGGTAAGTGAAGGAGAAATAACATGCTGTAAGCACAGAGTCACTGGCCTGCTCCCTCTGGTCCTTCAGCCTATTACCATAAAATAAGAATTTCTGGTGGTGACTTTTAAAACTGAAGGAACAGAACACCCTCCAACATGACAAAGGTAGAACAGAGAAACCAAAACTACAGTATCTTTAGAAAAGACATTTAATCCCTTGGAATCCAAACCTTTCCAACACAGTTGTACCTTACAAGACACAACTTCTGGACCCTTAAAATTCTGTCTCCTCCTACCGTAACCAATCCAAGCAGGCAGTGCATGAGAATGATGAGAATAAATGGCCTCAGAGCTTGGTGATGCAGCCAAAGGATAGCAGAGACATAACATCCACAGAGCCACCTTCCACAGCCCAGAACTATTTTTCTGATTACTAGAGCTGTATTGCCAAAGCAAACCTCTTAAAGGGGACCTAAATTGTATCAGTTAAATGTAAAGAGATCTGGCAACGTCATTTTCAATGCTGCCCTTCATAGTTATTTACTTAGCTACCCAACATGGAAAAAAGCAATACAGTTTTTTTAGTATTTCAAATTGATCCAGCAGCTCCTTTGCAGAAACTTATTCAGGAATCTGAAAAAATGAAGCGAAGAGCCACATCCAAACACTGAGAAGCCTGTAGACTTCTGTAATTTTGCATGTGATTAACCGAATATCCCATGCTATTTGCCAAATTACCATCTGAAAGACATACATTTTTCAGTTAGATATCCCACTTAATGAAGAATTATCAGTCCAAACTGAGAGACATTTCTTACATCAACAAATGAATGAAATGATAGTACACATTTAAGGGAAACAATTTTATTCTCAAGTGACAGATTTTCAAGCCAAGAACTGTCTTTTGTATCATGTCTCTCAATTATTCATACAACCATATAATATTAAGATAATTAATAAAAGTAGCAGATACAAAAACTAAGATATAAAAAGATTAAGTGGAAACCTTTCTGGAAGTAAATGAGAACAACTGTGACTCGTAAGAATGCTAATCAAATAAACTCTTCCAATCCACTGTTAGGTCAGCTCTCGATGTGATGACAACTTCCTGAGGATGTGTTAGTGAGAACCTGGGACTAAGTACTCATAGTAGCAGGGCAAGTATGATAACAATCATCTCTAATCATAATTCTAGTGAGATTCCCTAATGTCAGAACACAAACTCTTATATAACATCTTTGGACACCAACAGAAAGAGGAATCCAAAAGTCTCTACAAAAGTAGCTGAAATTAAAAAAAAAAAAGCTAGAAATTATTTCTAAGCATTTCTTGGAGTTCAAAGCAAAAATTTGTATATTACAGAAATACAGGGATACACAGGAGCCCATATCTTCTGGTCAAATGGTTTTTAGAGACTATCTACAGACAAAAACTAGCACTGAACACTAATGTTCTAAAACATTTTCAAACTATCCTTTATTGACAGCACCATCTCCATCTAAAAAAAAAACTACAGAGGATAACACTTGCAGAACCTGAAAGTCCTTGTCCTCTATCCTCCTTAAGAGTTTCACTACTTCCAGAAGGTCAGTTCATACACACTTGATATTTACAGAAAGTAATCAATAAAAGATGTAAAGAAACGAACTGGAAGTTCAACAGAAACACTTAGAACACAGTTATGTATCACAAGATCCAACAGAACACGTTTTTGAGGTTTCTTAAAGTTTTATCACAATTTTGATGGAAAAACAGAGAGAAAAAGAAGAGAGGCAAACTGTATGACACAAGATCTCTATAGAAGTCACAAGAATATTTGTCCAGAACGATGCGTTAACTCAGACATCTTTCCAAGATTTGCAACTTTTAGCAAGCAGAAAGAAGCCTAGGACCCCAAAACTTCTATAAAGAGCATGCTGTCATTACTAGACTTAGTCTGAGTCTAGACAGTAACTTCCACAAGACCTTCACAAACCCCTGTGTCTAAAATTGCAATCACAAATACTCAGTGCAGATATCAGCCAAAATTTTAACATTAACTTTGTGCCAGCCTCTCCCATCAAAATACTTTGTATGGCACCACTTGTTAAAGGAACAAGAATTCAGAAACCACTCTTTAAAAACAAAAAATACTTGGTCACATCTAAAAACTGCACCTAGATAACTTACCCTAAAGATTGCAGATACTCTGCATCTGACTGTGTTGCCAACACTCGAATTTGACCGGGAACCTACAACCCACTCAGCTTTCCAAAACAATTGACATACCATTAGACTGTACCTAAGGGCACAAAGGTATGCAAACTGCATCCTCCTTCCCACCAAAACATCAGTAACAAAGATACTATACAAAAGATTTTCAGCGAAGTCTGAAATACAGTGTGATACCTTTGGAAAAAACTTACAGTATTGCTGCATCTTATATAGATCTTACAGTACTTCCAACAGTGTCTTTAAAAATCAAGGAAAAACTTGCTTTGCGTATGCACAGCACATTTAAAATAGATCTATGTTTAGTTTCTGGTTATACAGAATCGCTAAAACTGTGTTAACAAACATAGGGCTTAAAATACAAGAATATAATTATTACAAGATGGACTGATTTCATCATTAATGGAAGTATCTCTATCGAGCATTTATCAGAATGATGTTTTGGTATAGAGGAGTATTTTATACTACAACAGACAGAGAGGACATGCATCAGCTCCTAAATTAACCTCTGAAGTGGCTGAATCAGTTATTTTGCTACACAAACAAGAATGTACCTTCTCTCTGCATTATGAAAAAAAACCCTAAGTCTCAGAAGTAGCAGCCTAAGACCATGCCTTCAGGTACTCAAATATTTTCAACTCAGGATCATCACATACTGCAATCAGGTTTAATTTCATAATTTTTTGCAGGATTTGACTCCTACACATCCAGTTCTATCCAAAAGAATTCTCTTGTGCCATAGGAAGATGTTCACAACATAAATAGTTCCAACAGCTCAGTATTTCTGGCATCCTTGTCAGCCATGACCACGTTCACAGCCCAGGATGGCAGACTGGAAAACGTGGGAGCACCTTTGCTACTACAGTAACATCATTCAGTTGCATGACAAATTGCCAATGAAAGTCCATTGAAAGCTGAGCCTGGAGGAGCTGAGCCACCAGACAGGAGAGCGGGGGAAACAACACTGCTGCATATGCGGTATTTGCCCAATCAAGCAGTCTGACAGTTTCTAACAGCTTTAATTGTCGAAAAGTGAATACAACATTCCACTTCACCTTAGTCTGAACCAACTCAAAATCTGCTTAACAAAAGAATCGTTCTTCCTGAGCTTTCATCACTTCCCTGCCGCATTTTCAGCACCACGAAGCTAGGAAAGTCTGTCCCAAGCCGGTGAACCCATTCATCACTTTTTCCTGAGAGCAGTCAGTTGCAACTTTCAAGATGCCAGAAACTGGGAACTTTGGAGTACAACACTCAGAGAAATACAATTTACAAAGCTCTTGAGGCACTGAGAAGCCAGAATATTCTTCCAGAAGTCCAACTAGAATTTGTATACTGTTGGTGTGGGAGACACGAGATACCAAACATCCCAACCCTCCGCCTGTCCAGTTTTCACTGTACCAGCATTTACTGGTCATGTCAATCCACCCACCTCAGCATCCTTTCATAGTCAGATGTCCCACATGTCAGATGATGAAAGCTGCAAAGTGCAAAGAGTCATCACACTGAAACTAGCAGTGTCAGAGGCATCTCTGACTGCACTCACAGACAGTCAACAACATTACTGGAGAATGTCTTTCTCTAAGGGAATGATCAGCTGAGCTTCTTGCTTCATAAGTTTGTAAAAGCACAGACCCTATTATCCTTAACACCCCAAACAGCCACCAGGACTGGTGATAAGGCTTGTGATAATAAACATATAAAAAAAAACTATACCTGAAAATTTTACTTTCACAGGCACCACATTCAAACACAGCAAGGTCTCCTTTGCAGCACCAGGCTTCTCAAATGCTCTGCTGCCCATGTGAGAAGTCTGCCTAACAGCATTAAAGCAGTGACTTCAAAATGTCAATACATTTCTCAGGTTAAGAAATCCCCCAAGCTGTCTGCACCTGATATTTGTCACAGCTGGTGATGATGGCTTATTTCTTTATAAAATTGCAAATATGCCAACACCTCTATGAACTACTGAACACCATGACGATGCATGGAAACATTAAGTCACTGGAGTGTGCAGTATATATTAAAAAAGCCATGAAAAGGCAGACTGTTCTAGAACACATTGTAAATTAGTGTTAAACTTAGCCCATCAATTAATTACAAAATCTAAGAGAAAAGAGGGGTGGGTTCATCATCCACATATTTGCCTCAACTATTGAAAATATGAAGTATTCTTGCAATTCATCTGCTAGGTACAGTTGTGACAGGATCCATTAAGACAACTCTTGAAGAAAATTATGTAATATTCATAATTACTCATAGGAGATACAAACCCTTGGAAGGTCATGAACCCACTCCACTGTATAGCTTTTCCGGGTGTTACACTGCATAAAGCGCACTCATGTCTTTATTGCATTCGTTTACTTGTTCCTTTCAGTCTGATGAACTTTAGGGACACTGATCAGACCAAGGGATGTGTTAACACTCCATAACCACTTTACTTCGGAGTACAGAATCAAAAAGCTGGAAAAGACTTCCAAGTCCAACCCCGACTGAATAACATCACATTCTCTAAACCATATCACTAAGTGCCACCTCTACTCCTTTTTTGGACACTTCTAGGAAATGTGACTCCGCCTTAAGATTCAGTGCCTCTACTGGATCATGGACATGCTATTTTGCACACTGAAATAGAGCTGTACAAGGAGGAGGCAATCACAGGTGACAGCTATTTCTGCTGACATCGATAACTCAAAGCTTCCATCACAGTAGGAAGCCATTACACTAAACACTGTCCAGACACAGAACAATTTATATACTATTTATTTAATTTTTTCTCAATATTGTATCCATATTTTATATATACTTCTTTGTTATTACATATAATTATATTAATTATATATTTCATCATTATATAGTTATATTACATATAAAAGTGCTAGATTCGGTAGTATTTATATTGTTTATAAATAATCGATAAATCTTATAAAATTTAGAAATAATTCTATTTATTCAAAAGTAAAACAGGTATTTATTATATCCCATCTGTATGTAAAACATAGAATCTACACGCTAGAAAACTAAGTGCAAATTATACTGGATAAAGAAACAAAAATTAATTTTTTTATCACACTAAATTAGTACAAAATCTAGAGCTGATTTTCCTGCGCATCAGACATGGTAAAACACGCAGGCAGCTAACAGGTCTATGGCAGTCATCACCCGCTCGGAAAACGAAACCACGACAGAAATGGGCGATGCCTACTGGTAGCACCAGCAAACTACAGCAAACAGCCCGTACGCAGGAAACAATCTCCACCTCCTCAAGCTGTGAAGACGGAGTAAGTTTCGTTTCTCGTCACGACAGGAAAAAGAACCGAAAGGACACGAATGCGGCAAAGGCGCCGCCAGACGCAGTATTTAAATAGCAGCCACCGCAGCGGACCGGAAAGGACCGGCGCTTATCACCGACACCTTGGACAGCAGAAACAGAACCACAGAACCATTTAGGCTGGAAGAGACCTCTGAGGCCGCGAGCCCGCGCTGTGACCGAACATCAAGCACCGTGTCAACTACCAACACCCTCCGGAGCGCGGCACCACGCCCGCCGCCGCCGCTCCCCGC